>PVJO010007355.1:0-81946 GCA_004026905.1 Hystrix cristata | reverse complement strand
TCTTCTTCTTTTCTTCTTTTTTGCCCAAAAATAGCTGTTAAACTTTCACATTCTCTAATTGTTCTGACCAATTCTTTGTATGGGAGAGTAAGAGCCAGAAAAACACTACACTACAACACCCTACAACACCAGGTAGACAGATGCCAAGCCAAACAAGTTGCCACAGTCAAGTTTAACCATCACAAATATAAAATATCTGCAAACTACAGATAGAAAGGAACTTTCTCAACCTAATACAAAGCGCTTGCTGTGGGTTGGATTGTGTGTCCACAAAAGATACACTGAAGTTCTTATTCCTCATTCATGTGATGTGACCTTATTTTAAAACAGGGTATTTGCATCACAAGAAGGACTCTCTCTAAATGCTCTATCAGGGGCCTTGAGGGGAGATAATTCATATTTGTGCCCCATAATTTTAACTATAAAATTGAAGTGGAAGTCATCAGCTATGAGCGAGAAGGGTAAGGTTTTTTTGAAGCTGTCAGAATAGTGAAAATGTAAAGGAATCACTAATGGGAATAGAAGATAGTTCTGTTTGCAATCACTTAAAATGAATCTTGACCATTGTGACCATTAATCATAATATGTCAATTTGAGAGAATTAATAAATGGATTAGGAAAGCACACTTTTAGGTGTGCTGTCTGGGTGGATCATGGAAGTGTGACCATGGAGACTATGGTCACTGGACCCTTCCTCTCTGGCATTATTTCCTTGCTGTGCTTCCCAGCTGCCATGAACTAAGCAACTTTGCTCCACCATGTCCTTTCACTGGACAACCAAGTATGGAAGAAAACCACTGAAATCAAGAGCCAAATTAAACCTCTCCTCCTTTAAATTGCACGTGTCACATAACAATACCATAGACTGGGTGGCTTCATTAACAGATGTTCTTTCTCACAATTCTGAGGTTGAGAAAACAAGGAGCCAGCTAATTCAGCTCGCCAATAAGAGTATTCTTAGCTCAAAGATGTCCGTGTATCTTAATATGTCATACTATAGCAGAGAGACAAGCAAGAATGGGGGAATCTCTCTGGTATCTTTCTTTTAAGAGCACTATTATGAGCTTCCTTGTGATATCAATGAAACCTAATTACCTCCTGAAGTATGTATCTCAAAATGTTTTCACACTGCAGATTAGAGTTTCAACATGTGAGTTTCAGAAGAACACAATTCACATGGTGACTGTGAATGGTGGAATGTGGAATTATCTGGGCCCAAAACTGAATTAGATCTGCTGTAGGAGGCTGAGCCCCATCACGGTACAGAGTGCCAAAGAATCCAGCAAAAGGCGGTTGTGACAGAGGCTTCCAAGCAAAACGACCCGGTGTCACACCATTTAAATCGGCAAAATAAGTTTCCATTGCCTAAAAGAGATTAGTTGTACTTTCTTTTCTTTTTCCATTGTTTTCTCATTCATAAGAGAATGCATTTCATTTAAAGCAAACTTCATAAAATTTAAATATTGCAAGAGCTCTTATTTTCTTGAAAATGTATAAATTTAGATTTGAACCTCAAGAAAATTAACAGTAGAAGGAAAAAATTTCACATTTTATATACTGCATGATATGGTATTACATAGACTGAAAGTGAGCAGAATGAGGAAGTTTATTTCAAATATGTCAACCTTTAAACAGTACCTTTGAAAGAAAGTCCTCTAAACTTCCCTGTGTATAAATATCCTTTAAAAAATCCAAAGTATTCTTGACCAAACACTGCCCGTAATTGGAAAACTATTTTGATGAAATTTAAACATTGCTATTACTTTTATTTCAACGCATCCAAATTTAATTTCTGCTGACAAACTGATCTGAAAGATTATTACTGAAGGGCCAATGTTGGCTATTACTGGGGATTTGAATAACGACTCCATATTATATCACTGCTGCCCCTTCTGACAGCAGGTAGATTTCTTAATCTGTTTTTCTTTTTCATTAAAAATGTTATAGGAGCTATTTTGGATAAAAGCCTACCTAATACAACCTTGGTTTTAAGTTTTTGGTCCCTTAGGCATTTAAAACTCTTTTAAAAACTCTTTTTGCTAAAAATGTTAAAACGAAAAAGAAAAATGAGAAAAAAATGCTTTAAATTCTAGGTATGTTTGGCTAAAGTATGAGATGGGAAGCCGTATGAGTCTCTTTCTCCCCACCCCCCATGACCCAACTGTAAAAACCATTTCCCGTTTCTAAGGTCAGTTTTATCTTCTTTATCAGCAAAATGTCACATGAAGCCACCTGGAACTGAATCAGTTTTTTTATTGGTCATTTTTCTGTTACTGTCACAAAAGAAAAGCAAAGAGAAGAGAAGAGAAGAGAAGAGAAGAGAAGAGAAGAGAAGAGAAGAGAAGGGAAGAAGAAGAAAAGAAAAGAGAAAAATTAAACCTTTGAGTAATTTACAAGGAAAAGGGGCTTAATTCACTCAAAATTCTGGCTATTCAAAGGCAGGAAGCCAGCACAAGTTCTACGGATCTCTTGGTAGGTTGCATTCAATCGTGGGCTTGTGTACCAGAAAAAAGCAATCTCAAGAAAGCAGAGTGAAACCGGGGAGGGGCCAGTTATAATCGCCCCACTAAGCTCCACCTGTTAAAGATCCCACCATTCTTAACATCACCACAACGGGAGTCAAACAGTATTCAAATCACAGTAGACTTTCTGTTACAGTCCTTCAGCATTGCCAAGTCATCAGCAGCTTCTCTCCCAAAAGCACAAAGGAAGTGGATTTATATTTTCTTCTTCACTCTAGCTAAGGAAACAGATATAAATGTAAGGACGTTTATCTATTCTTCATGGTTTTTTCTGTGGACATTTCTTTTTCTCTGATGTACCTTGTAGCTGAATATCAAAAAGTGTTCAAAGTGGGAAAAAGAATCTTTTATTTTGCTGTATGTATAATTTCTTTTTGAGATAGTCATAGTACATTGTCAAATTTCAATAAAATCTTCTACTGTAACACTGAGTTCATATTCATATATGTAGTTTGCTTTGTCACTAATGAATGGCTAATTTTTTTAAATATTGGGAAATACCTTACTTGATTACAAGAATTTCAATTTAAAAACATAAGTTAATGTGTTTTTATAACCTACTATAAAACAACACCACCATATTATAAATTTAGTTTCATTTTCAAGTCAGAAGATAGTTTTCTATTATATCATTTCCCAAATGTTCAGAATTCTATTCAGTTTAGAATTGAGTATCAGATGGATAGAACTGCAAGCAGTATTGAGATTTGAGAATTAAATTAGAATTTTAACCAGAATAGTGTCTTATAAAATTTGCCAAATGTTAGACATTAGCTCTCTGCAAGATGTATTCAGACTAGAGAAAGAATTTCTAAACAATCAAGCATCTTTACTCATGAAGTAAGAAGAATATGAAATCTGTTGGTTGAACAGATCATTTTTTGATACTCAGCTAATTGCACACAAAATTGTATAGAAAGTATATTTGGAAACTTTTGTTATCAGTTTGACATACTGCATTATAGAAACCATTGTCATTGAGTTACTCAAGTACTATACATCCTGTCAAATTCCATTAAGAGTATCCAAGAACAAGAACTGACCCTAATGTTAAATGAGATTACTTAAGAGCACACAGTATTTACCACCTACATTTTTCAGTATTCTTTAAATTTCACGGAAGGCAGAGTACAATCCGTGCATGGGAAAACCATAATATCTCATTTACCGACTATTGAACAAATTGAGTGTTTAATACCTGGTCCCCAAAAATTAAATTTTTCTAAATTATATACATTCCTATTAATAAAACCCTAGCCTCAGGCTGAATTCTTTTTATTTCTTTCTCCAAAAGTCAAAGTAGTTCAAATCCCAGCTGTGCCCCTCACTGGCAGCTGGACTTTGGACCAGTTTCATTATGCACCAAAGAAAGTGTCTGAATAGATGATTATTAGAGTCTCTATTGTTTGGCAAGAGATTTACTTTCTATCTATCCTATATTAGACAATTATAACTTTTTAATTATAATTAGGTAATTATAATTAGAAAGCAGGCAAATTTAAAAAATGATGAATTTTTCTTAGTAAAGAGATCTAATTGACTTTTATTTGTCAAGAAAAAAATATCCATTTTTTAATTTACTTCTTGGAAGGAAGCAGAGAGTTCTGAGGTTGGGTGAAGAGTGTGTGATTAGAGAGAAGGTCACAGATAACAGGGGATACATAAAATATCATTCTTTACATATCAACACAACTTAAAAAAATTAACACAACTTATGACCTTTCTCTACAAAGTAAAATTTTTATGCCAACAGTTTTTAAATTTGATTGATAATATGAAGAACAAAGGGAATAAAAATTTGGTTTTTAACAGTTTTCAAGAGAATAGGCACAAGCCAGTAAAGGTCTGCCTCAAACCAGAATTTCCTTCCAAATAAATATCCAATATACATGGCTGTCAAACATGTCCAAAGCTTGAGAAAAAAAATCCTACTATACATATTATAATAATATAGTATTGTGTAAAATAGAAGTTTTCTGTCAAAAATAGTAATAATGTTCTTTTCTTTCTACATCTCAATAGCCTATCCAATGAAAGAGAATTTGGGAAGGGAAGTGTCAAAAATAAAATTATAATACATTTAGTAAAATGATGTAATTGGCTTTTATTTACAATTCTAAAAGTGGGAATTGCTCATTGTGTAAACTAAAGTGAGGGCCTCGGGGGGAATGACAGGATTAACTTTTGTGGGGTGGCAAGAAGGACACAGAACAATAAAAAATGGGATATTCATTACAATCAAAGTCACTCCTGTCACTTTTTTGTTAAGGTTTAAAGTACAAGGAACTTCTTTATTACTTTGATTCATATAGTCCGGGCTCTTTCTCAGTGGTTGCTGTGTCTTTTATTTTCAAGATGAACTTGTCTGGTTTCAAATTCACCAGCTTCACTTGGCATCAGTGACTCTGTGTTTTTTAATCAGTCTTATCTGTTGGGGCCTAGGTCATCCAAAACAATGGCTTCCATAAAATTTAACAGGAGAAATTTAGTTTGTATTTTTATAATAGGGATATAATAATAACACTGCAAAAAATAAAGAATTGGACTTTTGAGGATGGTTTCTGTGGGGATCCTGAGTCCACAATGTAGCATTTTTAAGTAAAGGGGGGTTTTATGAAGACATTTGTGGTAAAAGTTTTTAAATCATCTTGGTAGATATACTGTGGTCTTCAAATCAGAAGTCTATCTTAATCCTTGGTAAATTGAAAGTGATTAATTTTGGTTCCAATTCTCTGGGTCAGATATAAAGACAGAAGATAGGACTGTTAAAACCTGGTGGATCATAAAATAGTATTTTTAGTTAAATACATAGTCCATGTGTACATTCATAGAAGTATCACTGAGGTACCTAATGGATATAATTAAAAGTATGTTTTGACTTCTTTTTTGGCACACTCAGAAGTGGACTCACTATCTTAATGGAATAAATGATAATAGGATAAAGAATAAAACATCGCATTTATTGTGTCTAAAATTGTTATGGCTTGTATCTAGATACGAAGCCTTATGCAGTCATAGGTGGGGGTTTTCAGAGGTGGCTGTCTCTAGAGTGTATGATGTTGGGATTAAGGATGTGACGCTGAGATTGATTCATGGAGCAATGCTAGAATTAAGGGTACTCCACCTTGAGTGTGAGTATTACCTGCCCTAAGGGTGAGTAGCCTGGATAGAATATAAGGAACAGAAAGAAGGCTGCTATGGTTGCTTGCTACTTTGCTTGCTTCTTCACTGCTTTGCTGCCTTCCGCCCACCATGTGCTGTTTCTCTTCTGCGATGCCCCCTGCCTTGGAGCCAGCCGATTAGGGGCTGAAACTTCTACAAGGTGTGAACCAAAATAAACCTTTCCTCCTTCAACTTTGGGTGCCAGGTATTTTGTCTCAGGAACGAGAAAAGTAACTAAGACAATAATGTTTCAATCACAGTGTTTAACAGCTTGCCTATATTGTCATGTAATTCTTAGCATTTAGGATATGATTGCTCTCCTTTAAATAGAAATAACTTGTCAAAAGCACATTGAAAGTTAGTAGTGAAGGCTGGGATTTGAGATCAGGTTTCTCTGATGCAAAAGTCAGTACCCTTTTCTTCTGTGCTATAAATATCTGTAGTCACAGCTATAAGACCAGTGAGTCTAATGTCTAGAAATATGAAGCTTGTTCATCTTATTATCTAATTGTCTTCATGTGAACTAGTTACTATCTCCTGCATTGTCTTGGCAGGAAAATGATGACAAATAGTTCTTTCCTACATTATAGGTATATTCAGTGAATTTCTTTAGCCTATTGTGAAGCCTTTTTAAAATATTAATGGAAATCTTATTCTATATAATAAGATGGATATTTTGAGGGTTCTTTTTACTTTCATGAAGAGGATTTTAACTGCTTACAATTGAAGTTCAAGTCTACTTGCAGTTCAATATACTATTCTTAGATATATTTTCCACTGAGTTCAGTATTACTTGGATGGGGAATGTCATCTGAAGACAAGCAGTGAGTTGGGTACTTTATAAAATGCTATGCAGGTTCAAAAGACACTTATTATCAATCAGGCTATTTTGTCAGTGTTATTATGTGTGGTTCAGTGCTATTCTCATAGGCGTTCCTGATCTTATCCCTCATTTTTTATTACTTTAACTGTGTTAATGGTGAATGAAAGCTACATCCAGAATAATCTTTAATAACTATTACATAACTTTGCTAATCTAGGACATCCCAATACTTAATTACTTAATTTTAAGTTTTAAAAAAATCCAATAAGCAAATTTAATAATTTATAGGGGAAAATTTATTTGAAAATATGGCTCCTCTAACCCAGGGTACAGCCCATGTAGACTGCTTTCCAACACAGTAATACACTAAAGCCTAAATCCCAATGGATCAACAAAACAAAGTTCATTTCTTGCTCACACTACACATTCACTGGATTGGTGGGCACCCTTCCTCTTCTGCATTGCCAGACAGGAACCCAGGCTCAGGGAGGCTCTGTCAGCTTGTAGTTGCTCCATCTGTAAACTCAGTAACTGTGTTTAGTATGGCAGGGCACCAAGGAACTAGAGAATATGTCATGGACTTTTCACTGTTTCAGCCCTGAAATCACCCCAGGGTGGAACTAATCACAACTCTATGCCTAACTGCAAGGATTCCAGGAAATGAAATGCTTAGTGAGGTATGATGTTGCTACAGCAAACAGGGACCATTTAAGTCTCAACTGTATCTAAGTAGTCAGCTTTGAAGAGCCCAGTCAAATCTTTACCTTTTAGAGGCCCTAATAGAAGTAGAGCTCATTTTCAAGCATGTTGACTAATTTCAGTTGTGAGTGACAATGTCCTTGTTTCTTTGCTGTTTAAAGCACTTTGCAGTGCTAAAATTTCATGCTCTTTTCATGACATAGGTATTAATAATTTAAATTACAATGTAGAAAACTGAAACCTTTAGAGATCAAACAGATGCCCTAAAATAACAAAGGTAGTAAGTGGTGAAATTGTGTTTTTAAAATAGATCTCTCTGTAAACAAGACATTTTCTTTCAACTAAGTTGGCTTCCTTCATTCACAACAGACTTAGTTCTGGGCAGCTTTGAAGGAGATAAGCAGATATTTTATCTGGATATAATATCCAGATAGATAGATAGATAGATAGATAGATATTCAGATGTTTGGGGAAATCAGTGAACTGTCAGGGTAGCAAAGAATCAAAGATATTATTTAATGGTAAAAAATGGCCCAGATATTTAAATAAATAAATAAAATTTAAATTAGAAAATATATAGTAAAGTATAATTGGGACCTTTATAAAAAATTTGATAAAATGATTCCTATATTAAATCTCAAGATTTATTATAAACCTTCAATAACTGAAAGATTATGATTCCTGTGAAAGAACTGAAAAATGGACCACTGGAATAGAACAGAAACCCAGAAATATACCAATATTTTTAAGGGATACTTGATTTATTACAAAAATATCACTTCAGACTGGGAAAAAGTAGCAAGAAAATATATTAAATGATTCTTTAGTTGATTAAATATCCACCTAGGAAAAAAGAAAACTT
The DNA here is from genome assembly GCA_004026905.1 of Hystrix cristata. Classification (NCBI taxonomy): domain Eukaryota; kingdom Metazoa; phylum Chordata; class Mammalia; order Rodentia; family Hystricidae; genus Hystrix; species Hystrix cristata. Next base: position 73,878 of record PVJO010007355.1, on the reverse strand, counting down.
GATAAGTCCTTCTCACAGTCCACTAGTAAGTATACTATTTGTAATCCCATAGGGATTGAAAAGTTAAGTATGAGAGACAAGCTGCCAGAGAACAATCTAACAGAGCACTCTCAGTGGTATCTAGGTTGGGACAGACTTTTCGGGACACAAAAGAAATTAATTATAGAGGAAAAAAATTGATGAATTTGACTACATTAAAATTACAAAGTTCTCTTTATGTAAGACACTTTTGAGAGAGAGAGATGTTCATCAAGTGGAAGAAAACAATAAACATTAGAAACTATGTTTGACTGTGTTAATCATCAGGAAAATACAATTTAAAATCACAGTAATATATCAGTACCTATCAACTGGAATGGTCAAAAATAAAAAAACTGACAATACAAAGTGCTTGTGAGAATATGAAAGAATGGGAACTCTCGCTCATGACTGATGAGTGTGTAAATTGGTAGAACTATTTGAGACAACACTCAGGCATTGTCTACCAAAGCAGAAAACACATAAAACACATGACCCAGAAACTCTGCAGAAACTCTTCGTATTTGGTATATTTTCTATTATTTGATAATAAACTTAATGAAAATTCACAATTCATAGAAAAGTCATGCGTGAGTCTCATGAACAATTATATTGTATTTAAAAGTTTATCTATCACTGAAAACTGAAGACTTCAGTGACCACTCAAGCCCTGTATTCCATCCCCGCTCTCCTTTTTCAGGGTGTTTGTTTCTTCCTCTCCTCCATAGTTATTTTCTCTGTAGAGTGGGTCATTTTCAGCATTCTAAACAAAATATTTCCCCTTTTATTTAAAAATGAACATAAACCTAAAACTCTGTGGTGTGGGCTGAAGCTGGTGTCTTTACACAATTCATGCTGGAAAGTAATGCTCAATGTAATAGTATTAGAGGTATTTTCATTATTTTCTCATCACCGAGTCACAAAACCTGACTCCTTCAATTTAAAGGAGAAGAAGTTTATTTGGGCTCACAATTTATATAGGTTTCAGTCCATAGTTGGCTGGCTCCAAGGCAGGGCAGCATATCAGAGGGGCACGGCAGGCAAGAAGCACCCTTTCAGGCCACAGAGTGACCCATCTCTTCCCACTAGGCTTCACCTCTAAACATCACACCTCGCCATGAACCCATCAATGGACTAATCCAGTATCACACACCTGTGACCCGTATCACACATCCATGATCCAGTCACCTCCCAAAAGCTCCACCCATGAGCGCATGAGGCTAGACATAAGCAATACAAGAGGGCTTTGGGGTAAGCGATTTTAAATCATGAGGGATTCACCCTTACTTATGGATTAGTGGTAATGTAAGAGAGATTTAAGAAAGTTGCCTTCTTTCTTTTTCCATGTGAGGACACACAGAAGACACCATCTAGGAGGAAAAGACCAGACCAAACACCAGGTCTTCTGACACCTCAATCTTGGACTATGCAACCTCTTGAGCTGTAGGAAATTAATTTGTTGTTTATCAGTCCCCTTGTCTAAGTATTTTGTGATAGCAACCAGAAAGACTAAGACACCTTCTTTTTTCTCTTTTTCAATTCAAAGAAAATCCAAAAAAGAATTATCTAAAGTCACTGTTTCCAATAACCCTTCGATTCTTTCTTGCACCCATTCCAGTAAGGCTTTTCTCACTGTTCCACTACAACTCTTCTTGTCAATCTACCTAGTACCTCTACATCAGGAAACACAATTTCTTCATCTTCAGATCTTTCTTGTTCAACCTATGAGCTACATTAGATGGAGCTGGTAGATCATACTTTCTTGTTTGAAGCATTCCTAATTAAGCATCTCAGGTGCCACTCCTTTTTTTTTTTTTTTTATTATTGAGTTTTAGGTTCAAAACCTAGTGGTCATTATGTTTCAACATCTGACCAACAAATGGTCTTGCTAATTTAATGCTCAATTGCCTTGTCTCCTTCAAAATTATAATTTGCATTTTAATCTCCTTATACATCATAGTCTTGTAACAAATTAAGAACAAAAACCAAAGAATGGTTTCAATGATGCACTTGAATTGTGTATCATCTTATGACCTGTCACATTTCCACCCGTTTATCACATTTTTCACTGCCATTAAAGCTTTTGTTTCTATTACCGCTAGAGTTTTCCTTGAAGTCAAGGAACATGAGTTGGTCTTAATGGGGCTCAGTCATATTTCTTTCAGGGAACCTTAAAGGGGAAGAAAAGTGAGGAAGAAATTGTCCATTTTGAGAAATTAACTTCTACTTTCCCCATTAAAATTTTATCTGTTTATATATCACACATGTTTTGAGCAGATATTTGGTCCTCAATGCTATACTTCTAAGGAAACAAGGACTGAAAAATCCCTGCCTTTTAAGTCTCTCGCAGTGTAAGAGAAGAATTTCATTTTTCAAGCGCGAGTCAGATGAACATTGATTCATTATAGATTTAACAATCTGTTCTTTTGGAAAATATTATTCATAATTTGGTAAAACAAAAGAGATTATTAGGCATTCTGTCAGTTAAGTGCTGGGCTTATTTCTATTGATTAAGCTGTTTAAAAACTTTGTCAGGGCAGAGGTTAATCGATAGATGTTGTCCAATGAAAATGCAAATATAACCTCCTGTCTGATGGAAAGGTAACTCTAAAAGTTTGTTTCTCCTCCAGATATTATTAGATTCTTCCTAGTTCATAGCCTATATACCTTATTTTAAGATTCCTTTGTTATATTGCACATATTTAACAGGCAAGAGCTGAAGCCAGCTCAGACTGGCTCATGAGAATTGTTTAGTTTTCAGGAATTCTGAAAGCTGGTTGACTTTCAGGAATTTTGAAAGCTGGTTGACTGTTGGTAGCTTAAAATCACCCATGGTGGAAGTCCTCATACTACCAAAATAAACAGACACTGCGAATTATGGATTTTTGTTTGTTTGTCTCCTAGAAAGCCAAGTGAATCAGCTTTAACGTTCTATTGGTTGCCTTATTAACTGATGAATTAAATAAAATACATGATTTAAGTATAATTTTGATGTATGATCATTTTATATCTTTAGAATCTTGGTTCAAAACCTTTTTAAAATTACACTTTAACAGTTGATACTAACTGCCATTGACAAGAATTGGTTAGCCTTTGTTCAAAGATATGAATGAAGAACTTGTTTTCCACTCATTAGAACACATATAGGGACTACTGAATAGGGATTGCTTTAAAATGATAATCCAGATGGTTACAACAGTCACAGTTCTCAATCAAAGGGAAAGAATAGGCAAACTAATACATAGTTTCCATACTGATAAATACTCGAATGTCCTAAATTCACCGACTTGACTTTATAATGTAAGGTCTTACTCCTTGTTAATGTATGGGTTGGTTGCCAGGAAATTACTATTTTCAGTGTGCTCCCAGCTATTTCTTAGGATTATATGTAGTAATTCAATCAAGTGTCTGAAGATGTAAAATTAAGCCTTCAATTCTTAGAAGAGAGGTAACTATTTAAAGAACTTTGCTGGTCTTTTAGACAAAGGTCCCCCAAAATCCGTAGGTGTAGTCTTAGTCTTAACCAAGGCATTCCACTGTGATTCACTTTTCATTTTTAGAGAGAAGTTTTTAAAATATAACTTCAGAGAAATTCACCAATCTTATAAAATAATTATATATTGGTGGTATTAGCCTCACTTTACAACAAAGAAATACATACCCACAGTCCTTATCTAGGGAAGTTCACAGGTTATACAAGGTGATTCTGATGTCAATTGGCTATGGGACCCTGTAGAAAATACAGAAAACAGACTAGAGACTGCTTTAAATTGCATAATAGGGAATGGTTTAAATCACTGTCAAGGTTAAAAAAAAACCCTAAACTAGTTTATAAAAAAATTTTAGTCACAAGATCAAGATTTAATATGCTATATATATATATATATCAGCTCCCCACAAAAAGCTATTTATTATGTATCACAAACATATACTAATAAAAAAGAAAAGAATTCTAAATTGTTTTATTTTCTGTGCATATCAGATAACAATTTGTAATTGCCAAATCTGACAAACAAAGAAAACATTTGATGGTGGGGCTTAGTTCTTTTGTTTGGATTTTTAATTTGTAGGTTTGACATAGAGCAAGTCCTTGGCTCTTGGCAGAAGTATAAATGTTTTTCAGCCATAGGCTAAAGAAGGTGCTTGGATTTGTTTATAGTTTGGCCATTTGGCAGGAATTCTATTTTTCATTATGAGATTTTGCTGTTTTCACATCACTAAGTGAATTTCATTTTAAGTCACTATTGTGTTTTTCACTGTGGGTTGTTAATTGTGCTTTTGAAAATAACAGTCTAATGAAGCTGAGCCATTTCAAAGCTTTTCATTGAGTACAAATGCTTTCGTTAGTTAAGGTGATTCCAGGAAAACTCTTTGATGAGGACTTTGCTGTTTAAAATTATACAGAAGGGAACGGGAAGAAGGCTCAGGAAAGCTATGGTTGACTAAAGCCCTTCTTTTAGCTTCACTTTGCCCATGGGGAAGACAGCTGCATTCAAAGTCAACTCCAGAACCCTGAGTGAAATCATTGTTTTTTGAGTTATTTTATATGAACCTGAATATCAAATAAAAACAGAGTGTGATAAATCATAAGGACTACTATTCTCTATTTTCTCATTGAAAATGCAAATATGACTTCAATTTGCATCATGATTGATTAGATATTGTCATTTGGTTGGCTTCAGAAAAAATGTGAACAAAATAGGAAATAAAACCTGGGTCTCATGAAAAGCAAAGGCTTCAAAGCCAAACTTCTGCTTTATTTGCAGGTAGGTATCCAAGATTCCAAATGCTGCTGCACCTTTGTGCCCTTGACTGGCTGAAGTACATTTCCCAGAATTCTCTTCTTGCATGTTTCCAGTTTGGATTATTCACGGGGGTGGTTCTTTGGAGATTTGGAGAGCAGAAGGAAAACACCCGTCATTCTGTAGCTCAGAAATGATGCCAACCTGCTGGCTCGTCTTCTTGGTGTGAAGCAGCAGCTGAGGCCCCTCCAGTACTGCTTACCTTCTCTTGCATTTTCCTGCAGTTTGTCGAACATCTGTGTTCACATACATGTTTAGTTCTGGAAGGAAGGACTGACTTTCAACAAGACAGTCATGCCACCTATACCATGGACAGCAGGAACTAAAGTAGCCAGTTCTTTCCTGTACAGTTTCAGATCATGCTTTTGGGTTCCAGTTTGCCTCGATTTCCTCCAACTTACCTTCATCTTCCTTTATCAACTGATTGCTTTGAACATTGAATCTCCAACACCAGATGTAACAAACATGGCTTTCAAGAGAGTGCTCACCTAGCCACATAAGGTCAAATCATATATACGCCTGCTAATGGTTGACCCTGAATGATACAGTTCCCCTTCAAAAATAAGAGGCACCTAAATAGCAGCAAAAATAACAACTCATGATTCTTAATATAATTGTAAAGCAATATCTTAATGCTGTGGTTATAGCTCAGTGCTAAAGCTCTTGCCCAGCACGGACAAGGTTTGACAGAGCACCAGAAAAAAAAATAATAATTGAGAGCTCATCAACCCATAGCAGCTAGCCACATCTGCAGTTAAATTCTACTCCTCAATTCCCTCAACTAACAGACAAGCTGAAAGAACACACAACACTCACTGAGTTGAAGAGAATACCATTTGATCCAAGGAAAAAGAAATCTAGAAAAAGTTACCACTTCAATACCTGGGCAAAAAGAAGGCCTGAATAAATCTGACCTTGTTAAATATGGTAAAACAAAAAGAAGTAGCATGATAAGTGTGTAAAAGTGCAGCTTAAAAAGTGAGGAAAGGAGCTTGATTTTGTAAGACAAAAGGCAATCCAATATGGAAAAAGAAGAAAAGAATTCATTAAATATTTTTTGTTTGTAGAAAAATGAAAAAGAAAATGAAATCAGTGAAACAAAATGAGACACTATGCCAACAGATTATGATGAATAATGCAGAGCTAAATAAGTCAATTAGGGACAAAATACTGTTCCACTACAAAAATAATATATAAATTAGAAGAGGTGAGAAACAACACAGTCATAGTTGAAACTTAATTGGAAGCGTGAAAGAAAAGACTTACTTGTAGTCATCATCAGGGTAGAAGAAATTAACAGTAGTAAAATCCCACTTGAGAAACATAACAGAGGGCTGGGGATTTAGCTCAGTGGTTAGAGTGCTTGCCTTGCAAGCACAAGGGCCTGAGTTCGATCCCCGGCACCACAAAAAAAAAAAAAAAAAAAAAGAAAGAGAAACATAACAGATATGTTGAATGGATAAAAATAACAGGTTAAAAGTAATGAGTGTAAATTTGGGAAGATTATTAACAGTCTACAAAATGCATACAATGCTGGCTAAGACTAATACTTTTCTGAAATAAAGGAAGAATTTAATCTGAATATTATAAAGATATTTAAAGAAAATACTGATCCAAATTATCACTGCCAGGCTATATCTCAGTGAAAGTGTAAAATAAATAATTATTTAAGCATGTGGACAGAAATGCTACAGCATCAACAAGGGTCTGGAGGAGGAGGCAGTATGAAGGGGAATCAGAATGGCAGAAAGTATCTTCACAGTAACACTCAAGCTGGAAGACATCCAAAGTTTGGCATAACATCCAAAATTCTTCGGGGGATGAAGAATTAACCTGTATTTTGCCGGTCTCAAGTACTATGACAAAGATGAAAAATAATAGAAAATGTATTGAACATAGAAAGAGTTTCATTAAAAGAGCTTGATAAAAGTAAATATTTACAGAGATGTGAGTAGGATTAATGTAAACAATAAGGAATATTAATATCTACAGGTTAACAACCGTGGCAATGATTTACTATGTTTAGATTTAACACAACAAAAAGAGGAAGAGTACATTTTACCTAAGGGAGAAGGACCACCTGACAGGTGCTATAGCCATAGAAGGACACACTTTCAAAGCCATATCTTAGCAGAGAAGGGGAAGGGGAAACAGGCAACAAATATCTCAATCCCTTGCTTTTTCTGCCCTCCATTCCTCTGTTACCTCTCTTGGACAAATAGAACCAGAAGACACAAAACAAGAGCTTGGGCTACTGCTATTCATCAGGGTAGAGAAAGACAGAGAACAGATGTTGGGAAGTGAGAAGCAAAAAGAAAGTAACTAGGACACCTGAGAATTTTATATTCAACCAAGACATCTTTCAAGTATAAAGGAAATTCTAGAACTAAAAACTATAGTACCACTAGGCCAGTGTATTAATAACAAAATAACAAGAATAACAATAATAACTTAAAGATAAAATCCAGTTGATAAAGAAGTCAATCAAAGTAAAGAATACAGGCAAAGAGAAGCTGTAGTAAACATGGCGTGCTCAAGTCTGTTGCTGGAGCTTCCCAGTGCATTTTTTACTTACTGCATTCTTCCTTTTCAAGATTTCTGTTTCGTTCATTTACATGATCCCTATCTCTTTACTGAATCTTTCATTTACTGAATCTTTCATTCATATAACTGATTGATTTCCTAATTTCATTTTATTGCCTGTATTGTCTTATATCTTATTAAGTTTCCTTAGTTTCCTTATCATCATTCTTTTGAATTCTTTATTGGGAATTTTATCAATACCCTTTTCTTGGGGTCTGTTGGTAGAAAAGTATTGTGTTATTTTGAAGATGCCATGCTGCTTTCTTTCATACTCCTGGAGTCCCTATGCTGAGACTTACACATCTGGCGGATCAGCTGTGTCTATCACTTTCATAAGGTGGCTCTCAGATGCGCCTGAAGTTACTGCTTTGGTAAGCTATGTTGGCTTAGGTTCCAGCTGGGCACTGTAGTATAATCTTCTAATATCTTCTTTAGTAGTAATCAACAGCTTTGAGTGTGGTGCATACAATGTTGGGACCAGAGAATCTATTTCTGGGGCCATAGAGAGAAGGGGGTAGTACAGTCCAAGTGGGTAGAGTACACACAGCTGTGGGGCTTGGGAATCCCCCGAGTTACTGCTCCAGCAATGGGAGTGGTAGCGCTGGGGACACACGGGGAGAACTACAAGTGTTTCCTGCAACAGGTACAGTAGGGATCAGGTGTGTCTGCACACATGCAAACCACCAGCACGAACCCTGGGCAGGCTACCAGAGTGCTACCCAGTGAAAAGTAGAAACATTTTCCCTCGAGAGAAAAATAAGTTAACTGCAATAAATTTTTTTAAAGTATATGCAGTTTTGAACTATTATTAAAGTATAATAAATGCATAGTGAATAAACAAGGTACAGTGCAATATATTTTCACAAACCCACAACTTTTTTGTAATCAGCATACAAATCAGGATACTTTACCTCATCTCCAAAACCCCTTCATGCCATCTTTCAACCCCTCTGCCAAATGTAATCACAAATTTAACTTCTAATACACACTGATTTGTTTCACTTATTTTTGAACTTTATAAAAATGGAATCATACTATTTTGCACTCTTTTTTGTCCAACTTCATTCATTAAACATTATGTTTTAAAACTATTTTATGTTGTTGCATAAGGTTGTAGTTTTCTTCATTCTTATTTCCATATGGTATTTTACATCAAGAATTGGCAAGCTATGGCCTATGGGACTAAGTCCAGCTTACCACCTGTAATTGTGTGTCCTACACAATAAAATGATTTTTATATTATAAAAGACTGAAAAGAAACTAAAAGAATACAATTTAAAGATACATGAAAACTGTCTGAAATTCAAATTTTAGTGTCCATATATAAAATTTTTAATGAGAATATACCCATGCTCATTCATTTTTATATTGTTCCTAGCCACTTTTGTGTTATAAATAACAGAGTTGTAGTAGATTTGAGGAGTCGTGACAAAGACAGTATTGCCTACAAAATACAAAATATTTACTCTGTAGCCCTTTACAGATAATTGCTTGCCAACCCTTACTGTATGTGAGTATGTCACAATGTATTTATTTCTCTGACTACTGAGATGTGTCTCGGTAGTTTCCTGTTTGGGGATCTTACACACAATGCAGCTTGCTATGAACATTTTCATGCATCTACTTCATGAACATATGTGAGCATTTGTATTGCATATATTATACTAAAAGGTGGAATTGGTGCTTTTGAGGAAGACACTGTCAAACAGTATTCCAAAAGAATTGGGCAAATTTACAGTCCATCTGGTAGTGTTTGGGTGTTATGGTTATTTTATACCCTTTTCAGTACTTGCCATTATGTCTTATTAATTTTAGCCAGTTTGGTGAATTTTAGTAGGACATTTAATTTTCATTTTCCTTAAAGATATTCACAAGTATTTGATTTTTTACATTATTATCTGTGACATTTTAAATCTTTATTTCCTATTCATTTAGTATTAGTATATAGAAATGCAGGCTATTTTTGTGTTATAACTTATCATCCAGCAAACTTGCTCGATCCATTTGTTAACACTATTGCTTTGTAACTTCTGTTAGATTTTCCTGCCAACTCTACCCTGCCTTCTCCAAAGACTAACAGCCTCATTAATTCTTTCCAGTCCTCATGGTTTTCCTCCCTCACTCCCTTTCTTCTTTACTTCCTTCCTTCCCTCCTTTCTTTTTTCCCTCCTTCCTTCCCTTTTTCTTTTTTCCTTCCTTCCTTTTTCTCTCCTTTTTGTTATTCTTTCTTATATGTATTTGAACTTATCACATTTGTCAGGATATTCAGTACAATGCTAAATAAAATCAATGCTACCTAACAGGACCTTTCCTCATTTTCAGTCTTAAGGAAAACTCTTTCAATATTTCACCAATAAGTATGATATTTCTTTTAATTTTTAACAGATACTCTTTCTCAAATTAAGGAGCCTACAAAGAGGTTTTTGTGTGTGTGTGTGTGTGTGTGTGTGTGTGTGTGCCTGCTCTAAATTATAACCAAATGGTGACTTTCATCAAATGCTTTAGTTTCTAGCAAGACATAGTTTTACACTTTTCTCCTGTAATGAGGTGAAACACATTGACTGAACTTTAAATGTAAACAGTCTTTCAAAGATGTTTGCTGAACAAATGTCCTTGAAAACAGAGTCCAATACAAAAAAAAAACAATATCCCATGTGTGAGATTTGAAGAAATGAAGGAAACTCATAGAGATTTATCTCTAAATACTATTTTTGGTGTCTGCACTTCTTGGCTTTTGGTGAACTTTTCCATTGCTATGCCAACTGACAATCTGACCCACAGAGGCAAGAACAAATTTACTCGATTTGCCTCAGCATTTAATTAAGAGTATTAGCAATAGGGCCTCAGGCAGCAGCTGTGTGCACCCCAGGTTCTCAGGTCAAGCAAATAAGGTCTATCGTAGAAACTCGGGTGACTTTTTCCTTAAGCATTTGTGTCATTGTCCATCACTTTCTTGACAATGTGGACGAACCTGTAGAACACTATGTTGAGTGAAATAAGCACAGAGTGACATTGGTCATGTGATCTCACTCATATGTGGAATCTAATAATGCTGATTTTAAAGAAAGAATAGAATGGTGGTTACCAGAAGCATAGAAGAAGAAATAGAGACTTTGATCAAAGGACATAAAATTATGTCTAGATATCAAGGGGGAAAATGCGGAGAAAAAAAGCAAATGTGAATGGATTAGATAAGTGACTGCCTGTGAGTTGGGGGTACAGGAAAGAGAATAAGGGGGAGAGGAACTGGGAATGACTGTTCAGGGTTAAGGAGTATATTTCCTTAAGCATTCATGATGGCTGCAGAATTCGTGAACATACTAAAGTCTGCTGGACTGTACATTTTAAATGGGTGAAATGCATGAAATGTACAGTATAACGCAGTGACGCTGTTATCAAATGAATAATAAAGTTAATCAATTCCAATGTTTGTGAAAAAAGGAAAATGCCTATGTTGGAAGAAGAGCATATAATAATTCTATATAAGTACTAAAAAGATGATTATTATATAATTATAAACAAAAATAGAGCTACAAACTATGCACAACATGATTTTAACTATGTAAAGATGCATAAGGGATAGGCAGGAAAGTTATAACAAAAATCCTAGGGAGAGATTATTAATAGTTTTAATTTTTTCCCAATTCTTTATATTTTTGACTATTTCCTAAATTTGCTAAAAAAGCATGTTCTTTTTTTGTAACTAAAACTAAACAGAATGAAGTAAAAACAGGCAGAATTCTAACAGGATAGTCTAGTATTTGGAAGAAAAATTATATCTGGATTCGTGAAATTATGTGAATTAAAGACAATTGAAAAGAATAAGTCTTATCTGTAACTGTCGTTGACTGCTAAAGAGAGGTTTTATAGACAATTTAACAATCATTTTTCAACCAGGCATGGTGGTGCACACATGTACTCCCAGTACTCAAGTGGCTGAGCAAGAGGATTGCCCCAAGTTTGAAGCCAGCCTGGGCTACACTGGGGGTTCAGGGCCAGCCTGAACTACATAGCAAGACCCTATCTCAAAAAACAAAACCACCCAGGCATGGTGGTGACGCCAGTACTCCCAGCACTCGGGAGGGAGGCAGAGGCAGTAGGATCAGGATCGCTGAGTCTGAAGGCAGCTCGGGCTACACAGTGAGTTCAAGACCAGCCTGAGCTACATAGCAAGACCCTGTCTCAAAAAAAAAAAAAATCATTTTCAGAGGAAATTAGAAACACTACAGAATGTACAATATCTGGTTCAGCTGCTCTTTAGCTTGATTTTCTATGAGTCTTAACATTATTTTGGCATTTATAAACAATAGGAACTGTCTAGTTGTTGTCATTGGAAACAAGAAAAATTTATTGAAAGTCCTTAAAATGTTTTAATTATACTTTTTATTCTGAGGAAATTATGGATTCACATGCAATGTAAAAAGTAATGTACAGAGATCTCATGTACCCTTTATCTACTTTTCCCCAGCGAGACTGTCTTACAAAATTGCAAAGATCACAACATTCCCTTCTCCTCTTTTCTTATTTGCACAAGTATCCTTCAGGCTACCCTTTTATAAATAAGCTTAAACTTCACTTACTCTTGCTCTCTCTTTAACAACCAACAACCAGTGAGTTGTTCCCCATTTCTAAATTTTTAAATTTTAAGAATCTTTCTTCCTATTTTTCATCTGGCACAGGATCAAAGTGCAGAAGGGAACGCCATGCAGGAACTTCACATCCCCACGCTCTGCCCCAACATTTGCGTCTGGGTGGGTGGAGACAGACTGACCAGGGCAGCCAAGAGTGGGAGCAGCTCACAGGACAAACCTGCGTTTTCCAAAGCTAGATACACTGTGAGAGCCATTGACCTCAGGAGAAATGGAACGATTGCTGTCTACTGCCAGTCTGTGGGATCAAGGCAGAAGAAATTCTGCAGAAAACACTAAAGGGCAAGAGTCTGAATTAAGGGAAAATAACTTCTCAGATCCTGGAAACTTTGGTCTTGGGATTAGGAAACACATAAATCCGAACATCAAATATGATGCAAGCCCTGGTGTCTATGGTCTGGCCTTCTATGTGGTGCTGAGTAGGCCAAGTTTCAACATTGCAGACACATAACCCAGAACAGGCTGCACTCAGCAAACAGAGAATCAGCAAAGAGGGAGCCAAGCAGCAGGATCATCCTTCCTGGAAAAAATATTCCCATGTCTATCCACAAGACCAATGAAATGTTAAAAAAAAAAAAAAAGAACCTTATGTAAATGAAATCATACTGCATGTAGTCTTTCAGGATTGGCTTCTATCACTCAGTATAATTCTCCTAAGATTCACTCTGGTTGCTGCACTGCTGCCCACATTGGCAATCTTTTTCTTTTTTATTGGCTAAGTAGCGTTCCACAATATGAGTATGTCAGCTTGTTCAGTCATTCCTCCAGTGGAGGATATTTGGCTTGTGACCAATTTTCTTTTTTTTTTTTAACTATAGTGTATTATAAACATTTATGTACAGGTTTCTGTGTAAACATGAATGTTAATTTCTCTGAAAAAAAAAAAAACGCCCAGGAATGCAGTTGCTGAGTTGTATGGCATTGCCAGCAATGCATGAGTGATCTAGTCTCTCTACATCCTTACTAGCATTTAGTATTTCTTTTCTTTTTTTAGCCAATTTGAGAGATGTGTAGTGACATCATATTGCAGTTTTAATTTTCATTTCCTTAATAGCTAGTGAAGCAGAACATATTTTCATGTGGTTATCTACCATCTGTGTATCTTCTTTGGTGAAATGTCTCTTCATGGCTTTCATCCAGATTCTTGCTGAATTGTTTCCTTTTTTATTGTAGAATTTTGAAAGTTATTTGTACATTGCAGATATAAATCCTTCACAGGTACATAGTTTGCAAATATTATTTGCCAGTTTGTAGTTTGTCTTTGCATCTTTTTAACATAGTTTTTCTTTTAAAAAATAATTTTGATGAATTTCCAATGTATTAACTTCTAATTTTGTGGATCATGTTTAGCTATCATGTTTAAGAACTCTTTGCCTAGCTGAAAATTTTTTCCCATATTTTCTTCTAAATGATTTATGGTTTTATATTCATGATCTATTTTTAGTTAATTTTTGCTGAAGATATGAGATGTCAAAGCATGGTTTTTGTTGTTGTTGTCGTTTTATCTATGGATATTGTTGTAGCTTGTACCTAAATGTCCTCCCAAAGCCTCATGGAGTCCTAGGTGAGGCTTTTTGAAGGTGGCTGGATCTAGAGTGTGTGATGCTGGGATCGAGGATGTGATGCTGGGATTTACTCATGATGTGATGCTAGGACTAAGGATGTGAGTGCTACCTACCCTAAGGGTGGGTGGCCTGGATAAGATACAAGGGACAGAAAGAGAGCTGCTGCTTATCACTTGCTGCTTGTTGCCTTCTGTCTACCTGTTCTACCATGCCCCACTGCCATGTCACCTTGCCTTGGATCCATTCAACTATGAACTAAAACCTCTGCAAACTGGGAGCTACAATAAACCTTTCCTCCTTTAGCTTAGGGTTTCGGATATTTTCTCTCAGCAATGAGAGAAGAGTAACTAAGACAGATATGCCATTGTTCTAGTAAGATTTATTGAAAAGACTACCACTTCATCAATTAGTGTTCTTTTTATCGTTACGAAAAATCACTTTGACATATTTATTCATCTCTACTCTGTCCCATTGATCTATGTGCCTAGTCCTCTCCCATAATCAAGACTAAATACAATCTTTATTACTGCAGGTGTATAATAATCAAATTAATTAATTCTCCATACCTTATTCTTTTTAAAAAAGGCTTTTCTGTCATAATATTCCTGTGTTGGAGCCAGCTCACCATGGACTGAATCCTATGAAACCACAAGCCAAATAAACCTGTCTTCCTTTCAGTTGTGAGTGTCTGATACTTTGTACAAGCAATGAAAAGACGACTAGTACAAACTTCTGTACACCTTTTGTTACATTTAAACTTCAGTACTAAAATGTTGAGCACCTGTAAGTGCTCTTGAATTTTTAGTTTCTTTGTTCACATATTTTTATGTGCACATGCGCTAATACATAGAAATTAAATTACGTTGTTGTTGTTGCATACCCTGCAACATTGCTTATCTTGCTTATTAGTACTAGGAGGTTTTGTTGCTTGGGTTTCTTTTCTTTTTGTAGGTTTCTTGAGATTTTCTATGTAGATAATCATAATGTATTCAAATAGAAAGTCTTACTTCTTTTCATATCTGTATATTTTTATTTCATTTTATTGCTGAATTACATGGTCTAGAATTACTATTGAATAAAAATGGTTTTCAGTGGAAATTCTTAATTTTTCTTACCTTAGAGGAAAAACATTTACTCTTTTGTTATCAAACACAAAGTTAACTGTAGGATTTTCACACTGCTTTTATCAAGTAGAGTTAATTTTCTTTAATTCCTGTTTTTCTAAGTTTTTATCATGATTGTGCTTTGAATCTATGAAATCCTTTTCCTGCCTTGGTAACAAGATCATGTAGTTTTTCCTTCTTCATCCTGTTAAGATAGTGGATCACACTGATTAATTTTCAAATTGTGAAACAGATTTGTATCCTGGAATTAATCCCATCTGATCAAGATATATAACTTTTTATATGTTACCTAATTTTATTTGTTAACATTTTGTTAAGGATTTTGGCATCTATATCAATAAGAACAATTGGTTTGCAGTGGTTTTTTTTCCCACTGTTATTATGTGGTTTTGATATCAGGAAGATTCTAGCTTCAAATAATGATTTGAAAATATTGCCACCTCTTCTATTTTTTCTTAGAAGATATCATGTCCAATTAGTGTTAAATATTCATTGAATGTTTTGTACAATCATCCTGTGAATCTTTGTGAGCTTGGAAATTTCTTTATGGGGAATTTTTAAATTATGTATTCAATTTCTCTATTAGTCATACAGCTATCCAAATTTTCTATTTTACATTAAATAGGGAATGATAGTTTGTGATTTTTGAGGAATAGCTTCATTTTCGCATAAGTTATCACACTGTATATGTAAAAATAAATTATTTATGTTTGTATAATATTCCTATATTACACTGATATTCCATGTTTTATTCTTCAATTGGTTAGTTGCATTTTTCTTCATCTTTCTTATTTTTTTATTTCTTGTAAACACCTCTAAAATGATACTGAAGAAAGTTTAACAATCAAATTTTTAAAAAGCAGGAAAAGTTACAGAATGCATAATATTTCATTGAGATATTCTGCTTGATATTCTGGTGATCTACTAGCAAATCTTATTTTTATTTACTTACTCTTGAATTTAGTCCTTTCTAAACTTGTTCCTTTATTTCCAGACAAGTATATATCTTTACACAATTTGTTTTTTAATTCAATATTATTTACAGCTCTATTTGATCTAACCAGATCTAGTTAGTTCATTTCACACTGTATACAATGTTGTATAGTGTAAAAATATGTAAGTAATTTCACCATTTTGTTTCCTAGTCTTCTACTCTTGAGCATCTGCTACTTTCTAATATTTTTATCATATTTTCAGTGGTGCCATGTACATCCTAGGAACATCCAAGAGTCTCTAGAGTTTGAACCTAGAAATGCTCTGATTTTTATATTTTCAACTTTTTGAGAAATTGCCTAAATGCATATGGAGCTTACATATGCTCTTACCAGCATTTCACTATTCTCACCTAAGCCAAACATGCTCCAATAAAATATTGTAGACTTTCAGTTTCAGGGTAAGAAACAGTTATCTTGGGGTTATAATTTGCATTCTTTGATTATTAGTGAGGATGAGCATGTCTTTACATGTTCTGTGCTTATTTGGGTTCTCATTCAGTAAACTGAACTTTCTGATTCTTAACCCACTTTCCACTGGTTTTGTTGCCTCTTTATACTGATTATTAGAATTTCTTTATTTATTCTAGATACTACTCCCTTTCTATACATTGCAGGCACTGGACTTTGTGTTATAATTCTGACTACTATTTATTCTTAGTTTTTAGGTATATTTCTGATTATTGAGATTGCCTGAAAATGACTGCAGGAAAATGTCCTACAATTAGTTGTTTTTCCTATGTGTAAGCAACAATTTATCATTTAATTTGAGATGATTTAAGGGATTATGGCAGCATTTTCATTCTTCTGTTATATGCACAATGAAACAAATGTAAGTTAGAAACAAAAATTAAAACAAAAAGTTACATTTTATTTGTTTAATGTGCTTTTTGCTAAAGCAATAGTTTTGAAAGTTAATGTATTAGAACCTCAAATTGCTTCCTAAATCATGTAATTTGTGAAAATTATTTTAGAGAGATTTTAAGTTATGCAAAGTCTTTTCTGAAACAAATGTATTCTTTTGTCAATGAAATTTGGAAAGAATTAAAGGACACATTACCATATAAAGTGCAATGAAAAAACAGTTCTGAATAGTCAGAACTTCATGTCACTAATTCTGCTAGCAAATGCAACTGTGCAGACTAAGCATACAGTAATATGTTTTGGTAGTACAGCAAAGGTTAAAAGAATTTAAACTGTTAAACTGAAGCTGGTCCCCCAAGCTACTTTCACCTCAATTTCTCTGGTGAATTAAAACGTCACAAAAATGCTTAGTGGCTCTTTCTTTCAGTGTAGTAATAACCTTGCACTGTTGTAGATGTTAATTTCTAAATATTTGGTTTGTTGTTGTTGTTGATGATGATTTCGGTCTTTTTTGGCTCAGTTTTAATATCTCAAATATGGCAAATTCTGTTCATTTTATAAGATCGCTAGTATTCGAGAGAAGACGACTTTCAGGATTCAAAAAAGAGATTTTACACAACCTGTATTCCTAAAATTATAGAGACATTGCTCTAAATTTTTAAATGGAAATGCTTGTTTTGAGAATTGTGGATTTTTTTCTGAGCACATTTCTATCATACTTTTTCTTATAAAATTGGCATAAAATACTCCTTCCATTTTGTCAGTGGAAATTGTTCATTGTCCTAAGTAATAGAGGTGCTGTATTATAAATTTTTGCTTATTTCTCCCATGTGTTTTGAGAAATTTCAGTCAGCATATTAAGAGGATGGAACATGGCCTTCACAACCAAGCTATGTTTTAAAACATAGAGGGGAAGTGGGTTAGTCTGAGTCAAGACTGTAGAAGGGTAAATTTGTTTTTTGGGGGGGTGCCAGGGATCGAACTCAGGGCCTTGTGCTTGCTAGGCAGGCACTCTAACCACTGAGCTAAATCCCAGCCTAGAAGGGTAAATTTTTTTAATAATCTCTTTATTTTCACTCTTTTATCCTTTAAGCCTTCCTTCCTAAAAATTTATTCACTTTTCCATCGGTGCACTTCTCTGGTTCAGGAACCTAATCAGGATTCATTTCTTATCTCTGCTTTCTAATGTGGACTTCATTTTCAAATGGTAAGTGGAAATTTCAGGAAGTTCAGAGTTTTATCAACATCACACATAATAGGAAAATAAACAATTTGCTGCCATGAACATAAAGTTCCAGATTCAAGTGGTTTGGCCTTTGTTGCCTACTTGGGTACACAGTGGCAAGGGATGTGGAATGTGCTGGCCACTATCGCCTACCCTGGAAATTTTGAAAATTCCACATGTTGAGTGAACAGGGATGATCCACACACAGTAAAATGGTAGCATTATCATAATATATACATGCCGTGTGGTCAAAACAACAAATATCCACCTTCACATAAAAATAAAAGAGTGACCAAAGAGCCACCACAATAGTTTTCTATTACTCTGCTAACCCAGATTATTGCCCTCTGGAGAGATTAGAATGTTGACCTGCGCACAGTTCACCCACGACATGATCCTCTGCCTATACTTTATGCTATTTCCTATTGCCAGAGGGTCTGACCTCCCAGACTGTCTAGGAGAAAGTATACTGTCTTTGACCCTTAGTCTTTGTGACTGGCCATAATTATCTGCTTTCACACCTCTTTGTCATACTGTTTCCTGCTGAGACTTAATAACAAAATCTCCTCATACTGTGTCTGCCCACCTACTAAGATGATTGGCTGCAAGTTGAATAGTCTTAATTGTCTCATTTAAGGAAATTGTATAATTGATATAATTCCTGGCCATACCAGGCCTCTGTGTCCCAGTCCATAGTCCCAGTAGGAACAAATTACCAATGTGCAATATGAAACATCTATGTTTAACTGGGCACAGGGAAAAGTAACAGGGAAACCACATCACAAACACAATTTCCATGTATATGTGCATAAGCCCAATCCTAATGGTAGGAATAACACTAGCAACAACAATAAAATTATAACAATAGTAACATCTATTAAATGCTTATTATGTGTCACATGGATTTCTAAGTATTAATTCAATTAGTCCTTATCACAATCCTAAGGGTAGATATGTTTTACCCCCATTTTATATGTGAGGATCCCAAAGTAGAAAGCTTTTAAATAACTTGCTCATCTGGAACAAAGCACAGTCAGAGTGTGAACTCTACCAGTCAGATTTTCATCTTTAAATGAGGGTCCTGCCTCTCTGTTACATTGCAGGACTGTTTCCAGTCTGCTGTGAAGCTTGTAGCTTTGGTATCATGCTTCTTTTAAGAGGCACAGGATGATGGGTTGTAGAGTAAGAAGTATCCCCCTTTTGTCGTTCAAAGATCAGAACCATATCTAGTTGTTCTAAATTCTAAAAGAACATTTTGGAACACTATGTTACATCTCATCAAGTATTTCAATATTCTTATGTCTCTCTACGCATTTACTAGATGGAAATAATTATTTGAATAACTTAAGGTAGATTTCTTACTGCAAATTACTATGTTACCTATCTATCTAAAATAATAACTTGACTAAAAGCTTTTCCATAAAGAGATTAAGCCTATATTAAATACCTACATTTATAAACCAAGTTCTTAGCAAAGGAATATAGAGATAGAGGTTAGGTAGTTGCTAAAATTCAAACTAAGATTTCCAAATCTAATTTTTTCTAACATATTTGTGTGGATGTTTTTTTAAAAGTCTAGTAATTGTTTCTTGAGTTCTAACAAAGTAATATAAAGAATCATTTTACAAACATTCTTATTCTTTTAAGTTTATAGCTGAAAGTAATTTATGACCTGGATTTTAAAAGGATGTGTGTCTGTCTAAAAATATGTTATATTCTCATTTGTTTAGAAATATGAGGATTTTTTGGTTTTTCTCAAATTTAACAAACAGCTTAGCAAGACTAAAATAGCCATAATTCCCCTCTTTGGGTCATAACATAAGACTATTGAGCAATAATTCTACCAAGGCACACTTGGAAATTATGGGTATTAAATGAATCCATGTTGTTTTTAGTATTACTTTGCTAAAACATGCATGTATTTTCACTTTAAATTTAAATGCTAGAATTGCTTTATTGTATTTTACAGATCTCTCACTATTTTCCTCTTCAGAAGGGTCCTCATATGAATATTAAATAACCACAGAACAGGAATGAATACAACATTCATTCCTAAATGTATATAATTTCAGAAGACTTATGGTGGGTTAGAGAGTTAGTGGTTGTGTTGGAAAATAAGGTGGTGATCAATTTTAGGAATGAATTGCTTTTTAGCTTTATTGTTTTCGTGCTCTCACTAATATTGCCTTTTAAAAATGAAACTATACAAGATAAGGTAAACTATTTTAAAAATATATTCATTTTCAAATGTGATTTAAAAAAAGATGTGTTAATAAATCTTTGTGCTCAATTTCTGGTTGTATACATTAACAAATCTCCTCCATTCCATAGATGAAGATTGAGAGTTAGACTATCTTATAGGTTAAATTAAAAACACATATTAACCTAAAATGGCTCCAATAAAATTTTACTCATAGTACCAGCTAGATTTAAGAAATTTAAAATTAGGCAACTAGAAATTACAAAGCCTAAAAATCAGAATCAGAGCTTTCTAGACATTAAAAATTTTTGTTTCTAAAATTAGACGTTCCCAGTTGGACTTGCAGCTATAAGAATTATCAGGCACTATTCAAAATGATTAACAGTGACTTTCTGGTAATATCATGAAAATTCATTGAGATACACAGACAGGCTAAGTCACTTGCCTGGGGTCACATAGAGAGTAGTAGAGCTGGGCTGAGAATCCAGAGATAATTAAAGAACATAAGTGCTTTATACTGGGTTTTCTTTTGCTCACTTAGTATTTTGCTGAAAATTTAGTTGAAATACTCCTATTTCTGAAGACTGGCCACAATCTGGTCAGGAGATTCATGCACATATCCTGATTCTCTGCACTTCATATTACTCTCATTAGATAATAATATCTATTAAGTATCAATCGTTTCCAGTATAATACTCAATTCTTATACACACCTCTAGAGTACTGACCTTTTGCAATAAAAAAATGATAGCAGTGCAACACCTATCAAAGTTTATATTAATTAAAATAGTCTTGAAACTCAATTTATGCTCATTAATGTTGTACAGTAGAGGTCCCCAACATTTAACTCAAGCCCTGGACACCATTGATTTAGAAATTTTAGGTCATGAGTTACCCTGGCAAAAAAAGGTCTGCCTGAATAGGAAAAAGGAAAACTAAATGTATCAAATAGATTTCACTTCATCTAAATTAGAAACACAAACACATTCAGTTTGAGAGGCAGGGTGGCATTTGAATTGACACATGTATATCTTCTTTTCTAGTATTTTCAAATTTCTTTAAAGCTGTAATAACTCTAAAATACTTTTTTCAGAACTTTGCTATGGCCCATCTTAAATTGCAGTTTATAATTTTTATTTTAAATTTAAATAGCTAGGGGG
The DNA here is from genome assembly GCA_004026905.1 of Hystrix cristata. Lineage (NCBI taxonomy): Eukaryota > Metazoa > Chordata > Mammalia > Rodentia > Hystricidae > Hystrix > Hystrix cristata. The sequence continues at coordinate 52,696 of PVJO010007355.1, read as the reverse complement.
CTGGGGATTTAGCTCAGTGATTAGAGTGCTTGCCTTGCAAGCACAAGGCCCTGCGTTCGATTCCCAGCACCAAAAAAAAAAAAAAATTTAAATAGCTACAAGGGATATATTTTCTAACAGTATGTATTAAAGTTTAGAATTAAGAGTAATCTTTTAAATAAAATATAACTCTTATACCTTAGAAAGAATCCTGTGCATCATGAAAGACAACATGTAATTCATTAAAAGCTTCCAGGACCCTTTGCCACTCGGTGTCTGGCATTTAACACTCACACAGAAAGTCCTATAATTCTAACTGACGCCATTCAAATGGTAAGGAGTAATTTTTGCACAGATCCTGACCTCAACTTCCACACAAAAAGAAACTACATCTAAATGTCATAACAGCATGTAGGATGTGCTTTTGCTGAGGTCTGAGTCAGATGGTGCTTTGGAGCACAGGGTAGATTTGAAGTGCTTAAGAGAAAGACCAATTAATTAACTCATCAAACCCCTATAGCAGATGGCACGAATGCAAAATATTCTTGCAAAAACAAAGTAATATTTCCTATAGGATCAAATGTCTATCTCCTCACTCTCTGATCTCTGACTAGAATGATGGTTATAAAAGCTGTACATAGTAGCAGGGGATTATAATAATTCATATTTATATATGAATATTTGGCCCATTTTTGCACAGGTTACTAGATGGAATAGAATTTCAAATAATTTTCTTTTTATAAATGTATTTAGTAATGTTTAATTCAACGTTCAAAAATTAAGTGACTTTTGACTTAAAAGTTTAATATATATTGCTTATAATTTATGTATCTTTGAATTTTAATGAAGAATTTTGAGTATGTTAGTAAAATAACTTTTTCAAAAACATAAAAAGGTTCTTGTTTATATGTTTACTACAATTCTTTATAAATATGTTTACAAATTTTGTGTATTTTGATTATAATTTCTTTTTAACTATTTCAACATTAATTTTAATTTAGTACAATTTTGTCATATATAATTATCACATTCATCATAGAGACTTGTACATAACATATCCTAACTTTTTTCCCATTCCCCTCCACCCTTCAATACTTCTTCCCCTCTCCATTTACAAAATTTTGTTTCCATTGTTTTCCTTCCATTCTTTTTTTTTTAATTCCTATTTCCTTGCTTCTCTTCCCCCACCACCTCCCTTGTTTCTCATCCCATTTGAACATTCCTTCCTATTTTTCAATATCTATCCTCCATTTTTCTCCTTATTTCTTTTGTGTTTCTCATACAACAAAATCAAGAAGATATAAAAATTCTAAGCAATCCAGTACCAGTCAATAAAATTGAAGAAGTAATTTTACAAAACTGCCAACAAAGAAAAGTGCGAGTCCTGATGGATTCACCGCTGAATTCCACAAGAACTGTACAGAAGATCCAATACCACTACTCCTCAAAGTCTTTAACAAAATTGAAAGAGAAGCAATACTTCAAAAGTCATTCCTAGAAACAAGCATTACCCTGATACCAAAACCAGAGAAGGACCCAGCCAAAAAAGAGAACTTCCACCAAAAGACTCCTAGATTTAATAATCAAATTGAGTAGTACAGCAAGATTCAAAATCAACCCTCAAAAATCAGTAGCATTCTTTTACACAAGTAACAAACTCACTGAGAGAGAAATTAGGGAAACAAGACCTTTCACAATAGCATCAAGAAAAATGAAATACTTGGGTATCAGTTCAATTATTATTATTAATAAAAAAAATTATGTGAAAGTTTTGATTATGACAATATAATTATTCACTCTACAGGCAAAAATAAAATTTAATAGAAAAACATATATGTGAATGGTTAAGCTTGAAATTTTCTAATTCATTGGCTCTTGGATCTGCCCCAGAGACTGGGGAAACACACACTTCTAGGCACATCTGGATAGGTCAAGGTAGATATAGACCTTGCAGTCTATATCTGGTCCCAAGCCCTTTTCTCTTCAACATTGTTCCTCTGCTCTGCTTCCTGGCCTCCACGAACTGGGCGGCTTTGCTCCTTCACGTCCTTTTGCCATGCTGTTCCTGCCTTGGAGCAACATTACTATATACTGAATCCCCTTAAACCATGAGCTAAATTAAACCTCTCCCCCTTTAAGTTGTGAGTGTTTGGTATGTCTCAGCAATGGGAAATCTGAGTCATACAATAAAGCAATTTATATGCTATACATGTCTTTACTCTTTATGTATCAAAACACAGCTAGCCTACTAACAGAACACCCAAACATACATAATAATAAATTCAGTACTTGATAGTTTGCCAATTTTGAAACATAAAAACAAAGACTTTACATTTTTTGTCACATTGAGAGAACATTTTTCAAAATAGAACAGAGCATATTTTATTTAGCAATTTGCCAGATTGACTTTCTTTTTAAATTTTATTTTAATGGTACATTTTAGATGTACATAGTGATAACATTTATCATGGGGGATTTGTACCTGTACATGACACATGCTAGATTGACTCCTAACTCAAATATTTAAGCATATATTAGGAGGACCTCATTTGTATTCATGGCCAAGACCCCTTAATATTCAGTATGACCATTTAGTGTGTGTCTAACAGGATCTAAATATGGCTGTTTTTGAAATATGTATGCATTGTGGAATAGTTAAATCAAGCACCATTATCCATTTTTAACAATAATCATGTTTTTCTTACAGACTAAAATTTTTATTCTTCCTTTCAGTCTATGTAGTCATATTTCTAATTTACCCTGTCAACAATGTACATTTTAAAGCAATATTTTTGGTGAATATATTTGTACTTGATGGCCTGTTACTAATTACTCTGTCATACTATTCCTTTATGCAAAAATACATACATATATATAAATTGAAATTAAGTTATTAGTCTTGCAACTATACGCCTTTACATGTTAAAACACTTTTATGGACTCATTTTATTTTAATTATTATTAATATATGATGAAAATATAGTAAGATTTTTGATTAAGCAGGAAAAATATATGTTTTAGTAAGATAGCAGGACCAAGTATCCACAGATACTTACTGCTTGTGGGAGTACAGATGGTGTGCAGCTCCTTTGCTAAGAGTTAACTTGTTCCTGGAGAACTTTGACAGAGGAATGGCTGAGGAAGAGCCGCTGACCATGAGAATGACATGGGTAAATAAGCTGGCCAGGAACAAAGAAGCAGCCTAGGAAGCTGAGGTTAAAGATAAACTGAATTAGTGATGTTAATCGCATAGACAGTTTTTGAGCACATACCATGCACACGTACTTCTACCCTACTCCCACCCTGTAAAATCAACTCTGTAAGAAACAAACTTGTTCCAGCCCTGAGTTGGATCCCAGACAACTCGTGCCTCTGTCTTCACCTTGCACTCCATCTGGGCCCTTGCTCTCCGCTGCTACGCTGGTTCGCATCACTTGTTGCTAGAATGGGACTGGATTTCAGCATCCATTCTATTCTACTCATTCAATTTTTACATTTTAAATTCTTTGAATCATGCTTTGCAAAAGATAAATAGAAGGAATATAAGGAGACTTCTATTGTCTATAAATAATACTTTCCTTGAATTTTCTTTAAAAACAATTAGAATTTAGCAAATTCTTTTTACCTACCATCACTTCGGTGCAGCCTCTGAGCCCTCTTGCCTGGGATATTAATCTGATCTGAAGTGGGGTCCCTGTTTCCACCCCTGCTTCCCTTCAGTCTAAGCCTACAATATGTTACAGCAATAGTGAACCTGTGAAAAGTCAAATCACATCATATTCCCCTTTCTAAAATTCTGCCTTGGTTTCTCATCTCACTCAATAAAAGGCTCTGAATGATCTAGCTTCCTTTTAATCTCCGTGACCTTATCTCCTGTTCCGCTCATTCCCCCTGCTACACATCGCTGGTCCCTTTTCTATTTCTCGTTGGACAGGCAGGTCCCCCTGCCTGAGCACCTGCCCGTTGGGTTTCCCTCTGCCTGAGAAAGGTCTTTTCTTAGCCTCATCATTTACCTTCCTTCCAATAAGACTTTGTTTTTTCTGTTAGGTGGAGCTTTACTCCCTCCCTCTCTCAAGCTCGACCCTCCAACAAGTCATTTCCTATTTTCCTACTTAGTGTTTTCTCCTTAGAAAAGATAACTATCTAAATATGATATGTATTTTATGTTTTAATTTTGCTTACAATTATTGTACCCACCAAAGGTAAGATTCATGAAGGCAGGGATTTTATAAAGGATTATTAAGTGCTGTGTTTCAGTCCCTGAAACACAGTATGCTCAATAAATACCTGGCGAACACTGTGTTGGTTTTCTAGGCTGTACAACAAATACAAAATTTTTGAACAATCTGTCTTTATCATCTCACAGTTTCTGTGAATCAGAAGAGCTGTCTGCGTTAGCTGGGTCCTCTGATCACATGGCCGCAGAAATCTCATATATAAACTGGGCTATGTTGCTTTCTGAACCTCAGAATCCTCTCCCTAGGTGGTCACTGAATTCAGTTTTTGCAGCTTTAGAATATTGTAGTTGGCTGTCATCTAGGGCCCTCTCTTGGTTCCTGGAGACCTGTGCATTTCCTTGTCCCCCATGCTCTCACACTATGGCCATTGGTGTCCCCAAGGGCAAGAGGAGAATCTCTCCCTCCAGTCTAAGGCAGTCCCACATAATGTTAGGTAATCTTGTGAGTGGGTACTGCATCCTATTCACCAGTCTCATCCACTCTCAAAGGAAGAGAATTTTATGGGGTGTGTACATCAATGAGTGGGAATCCTGGATGTCACCCTTGAACTCTACTACAATGACTGAACTAAAAATGGAAAGATAAGCCTTATCTTAGAGTGTCTTAGTTTAAAAAAGACAATGAAAACACTTAAAGATACAAGGTACGTATTATGTATTGTTCCTTTATGTTTTCATATTATTCGAGATGCTAGAAACTATTAAACCCCATAAAAAGATTCAGATTGGATAGAAGTAGAGTCAAAGAGGAGTGATTGTAAAAGAAAAAGAATAACTGACCTTGCATCTTGACATTACTCAGGCACATCCATTTCAGGAAAGGGGACTCATGGAAACTGATCTTGTAAAATGGACTCCTTTATAACTACTTGTGTCCCCTCAGAAGACTTTGGGTACCTCCCAGACATTAATGTGCCCTGGTTTGAAGACTACTAATATCGTCACTCACATCAAACACTGGGAATCACCTGACACCATGAGTTTACTCTAGCTGTAATTTCTTCCAGCTGTTGTGAGAAGATGCACTAGGAGCCCTTTCTGAAATGAAAGAACACCTACCCTGCATCTCTAACTCCAGATTGTCTCTGCCTTCTGATCCCCCAGCCGTTTCCTGGAAGGCATCTCGGGTGGTCTTCAAACTTTGACCTTATCGTCTATTGTCTTTCTTAATTTTCTTGTTTTATTTTTAGTTTTTTTTTAATAACAGATCCAACATAAGATATGTGATAACAGATACAGTTATCACATAACTTATTAGCCACAAAAGGTTGAAATTTATAACTGAAATAAGACAGCAGTTTCTCACTCATCCAACCAAAAGTTGTAAACTACATATTACAGAACCTCTTTATTCTTCTCATGAGGATAGCATGATGAAGAAAGATTATGGGCTGAGGGTAGCAATCCTGTAAGTAAAGAACTGGTTGAAAAATACAAGAATGCAGTCCAATCATGGGAATATACATATATATTTAAATAAATATATATTCAATACGTTATGTCAGTGTTTTAATTGGAATTTATGCACATACGTGTGTGTGTGTGTGTGTGTGTGTGTGTGTGTGTGAGAGGAACGATTGCTATTTGTAGTGTTATATTAAGTCAAATTGTCTGGGAGGTGTTTAAACCGTGGTTAGGGAAGAATAGTGGAATTGGAAGTATAAAGTCACATAAAATGACATATAAAGGGAAACAACTTAAGAGAGAACAGGACATGTTAATTGAGCAGTGAGAGAGCTACAAACCTGAATCTTGAGCACTGTCAGAATTCCCAATCAATAAAGTCAGTCTGAAACTTGAAAGAGTGTCTGCTCCTAAACACAAGGGAGTTCTAGATCCCTTATTGCTACATAAATTCTGCAATAAATTCTCTGTTTTAAAGGTAGCTTGGGTTTATTTTTGTCTCATCTGACAAGGACATTGCTTTGGAGAATTCTTTTTTAAATGGGTTGATATGCCTTTTTGTACCAAAATAGCCTAACTTGACGACTGAGTGTATATTTTAAATTATAAATGTGTTGACCTACTTTTTAGAAATATGGTTTCATTTTCTGAATAGCATGTTTATGTGTTTGAAAAACTGTCTGGAAAATATGCCAAAAGACTATCCCTAGTTAATTCTGGCATTTTGAGATTTTTTTCAATTTAAACTTTTCCTCTTTTTGTTTATCTGTATTTTAACTTTTACTGTCAGAGAGTGTAGACCGCTTTGCCTCACAAACCAAATACCTGTCATTTTTGAAATAATTTTTTCTAAAATACTAACATTAAAAATCAAAGGGCCCTGTAAGATAAATTTCAATGAACAATCATATATTTTAAAGAAAACATTCTGACAAAATAGAATTATCCTGTTAGACTACAAGCTCCTGAACAGAAAGACCGCTTGTCCATTGTTCTCCGTTGTGTTCCCAGTGCCTAGAAGGATACTCATTCAATATTTATTTCATGAACAACTCTCCTCAAATAAAACTGAAATATTAACAAATCTTATTATTAATGCCACCACATAGCTCTTCCTCTTTTCTAAATAACTTGAGAAGAACTAACTATAAAAGTCTTTTTACTCTGTGCCTCTGTATTCCCTTCTTGAGTACATAAAGCAATACAGGAAACAATTTCAAATAAGTGAAATATAATAATAGAAATCTTCAATTAACTACTACTAGTGTTCCAAGGTTAGCAATGGAGGAAGGTATGGTAAGATACAATCCGGAAACAAGACTATATTTCTCAGGCTGCCATCATCCTCAAGGAGAGTGTTTATTATGGGCAGTATTGTATAGATCATGATATTTCAGAATGATTTCGAACATGAACACAAAGAGGAAAAAGCTATAAAACGCTTACATAGAAAAGTCTTAGCAAGAGTGCGGTAGACATTCCACACATAGTAATTAGTTACTTCTTTGAATTTCTGAATGCAAATAGGTTATCAAACACATTCTATCCTGCCTTACTTCCAACTCATCTTGGAAAAGCTTTTTTACATGTTTATTTAGAAATAGATAGGAAAGCCTCCCACTAATTGGTGATTCTCAATTCTGGTTGGTCATTTGAACTACAAAAGCATTTTAAAATGGTGATATCCGGTCTCTACCCCAGACCAATACAAACAGAATCCCTGGGGGCAGGAATAGGAAATCATGTGATTCTTTTTTGATCTTTGATGTAATCGAGTGTGTTATCAGGATGGGCAACCTTTACATGAGATTGTAAACTTCTTAAACTTGGGAACTATGTCTCCATTGCCTTTTTATCCAAGTGCTTTTTATCACAGTGTCTGGATGGTGGTACGGTGGTATTGGAGGGAGGTGGGACCTTTACGAGCTGGGGCCTAGTGAGAGGACCTCCGGTCATTGCGAACACTTTGCGCACTCTCGAAGGTGACGGTGAAAGCCGGGCCAGCCTTCTCTCTCTGTCGGCTTTGGTTAGAAATGGAGTATTTTACCGTGATACATGCTGCCTGTGATTGCCATCTGCACCATGAGGTGACTGCAGTCATGGTGGCCCTTGTTACCTGAGGGCCTGAAATAAGCCATTTGTACTCAAGCTTCTAAAACTGTAAGCTTCATAACCCTTTTCTCTTTATAAAGCTGATCAATTACCTTGGGTATTTTGTTTTGGTAATATAAAGCTAACTAATACAATAATTTCAAAAGCATAAATGAGTCTAACTTTTAAGTATTATTTGAAAGCTTACTTATATTTCCATCTTACATATACTCTACCTCTTTATGGCTTTTGAAAATAGACTTTTTGCTTTAGCCTTTCTGATTAATGGTGGTAAATATTGAAAAATTAAAATAATAATGTAAAATATGCTTATTCAAAACTCATAAAGTCAAATAAGTAGGGGAAAAATGAAAGTAATAAACTATTCTAAGTGTTCCAATTTGTAAGTTTGCAGCATTTAGATGTACGAAAATATTAAAATTTAAAGCCACACTAAAATGGTAGAGAATGGTAAATAGTAAAGGACCAATAATCATAAATTGAATGGTGAAATTTTCTATTATAAATCTTATTTCGGTTCTGTTTTCATGTTACAGTAACAGCACCTTCATCCATGCAATAAAAAAAAATGGCTTTAAGACACAAAATTCATTTTTACAAAGCAAGAAGTCTGGAATCAGGTGGGTGCTGATGTTGACTCAGTGGATCATCCATGCTATGATCATCCTCAGCTTACAATTGCAAGATGGCTTCCACCGCTTCAATGACACATTCAAACCCATGGCAGAAACAGTACATTTAGGGTTCCACCAGCAGCTACTAACTGGTATTTTTATTAGAAAAAAATGCTTTCCCAAAATAATCCCAGCAGATTTCCACTTAGTCTTCATTAGCTTAAACTATATCATGCAGCCAGCTCTAGTTAAAAACTACTCGAATATTAAATATTTGACTTTTCCATCTTCTATTTTGTTGGCAGTCAAGACAGGAGAGTTGGATGAGTATTCACTTGCCAAATTTTTCTGTCATCCTTCATCTTGCTGTGTATATCTCAAGCATATTAGTGATGAAGTCCACTATCTCTAAAATTACAGGTTTTTAATCATTTGGAATATTCTCTTTTCTTCTAAGAAAAAAATTTTTAGGGAGCCAAAACTTTCAGAACTCTTTTTCCTATTTATAAACATTTTGGATACATATTTGCTTTCTAAATTCCGGGAGAAAATTTTATTTTCTTCTAGTGATTAAACAAATATGGTAAGAACAATTAATGAATTATTTGAGATTTTATTCCACATAAAATGGAAAAGTATGTAAAAACATCTTGCAAGCTAAGTAATGTGATCAGGTTTTTGTAATTTTTTAAAGTTGTGCGACAAATATGTTGGTGTGGAACACAAATCCAAGGAAGAATTTCTTTCAATAAATTTTTAAGTGTTATACATTCTCTTCTCTGTTTGGAGAAGGAAAATTATTTAAGTGAAAGGTGAACATTATTCAGACTGGAATGGAAGGTGTAGCTATAGTGAAAGGTGAACACATCTTCTAGAAATAGAATTGATAGAAATTGTTAAAATATTGAAAATAGCCATGAAGAAAAGTGAGAATGATAATTTACTCTCAAGTTTCTGGGTTAAGAAGCTCAGAATAGCTGCGGGAAGAGAGATCAAGAATTTAATTTTGAAAAGAGGAAAAAGGAAATCTGACCCTTTTGCAAAGGAACCATGAGTCTTTTGCAGTTTATATATCAAAACTGGAATAATACAGAAAAGATTGTGATGACCTCTTAGTACAGGTGACACACACATTTGTGAAATGTTCCACAATTTTGATCACACCTCTAAAAGGAAAAGTATATAGAAAAAAGAGACCAAATTAAATAGTATTGCTAAGAAAGTTTAAAGGAGCAAAATCAAATGTATTAGTTTACAAATTCAATACAAATTAATGTTCTTATAGATGGGCCGGATAGCAATTTTGGTTAAAAGACATTTCTTTTATTTTCAAAAAAGTTTGATGTGATAAATAGCATTCGAAAATATAGAGATGGTCAAGAGGATGCTAATAGAGCTAAATAAAAATTAAGAATGGCAGTAATATTACTCAAAGTAAAATATAAAGATAAAGGACTAAGTAGAACGTGTACATAATGTTATAGTTAAAACATAATTATAAAGTAAATATAGGTGTCATAAACCCATGCATCAAACAATTAGAAAAGTAACCTCATATTAAAAGAAACTAGTAGAAGTATCTCTCAAGAAGTTTGATTAAAAAATAATTTTATGCTGGGAAATTTTAATATGTCTTTCATAATCTAACATATCTAAAAGATAATGTCTATCATTAATGGATAATGATATAAAGTATTCATTTCATGCACACTATGATTGATATATCTTCACAAAGAGATACTGGATAGGCATCCCAGGTCCCAAAACAGCACCTGACTCTTAGTGTCCATATAAAGTTCCCATCTGCTTTACAAGGGGAGGTAATAAAATTTTTAGTGTCTGAGGATGCAGACAAATTTGGGGCTGACATTTATCGGGTCAGACCTTATTTTGTTTAGTTCCATTACAATGGGACAAAAGCGGTAGCACATTAACAGACAAATCATTTAAACAGGTTTTGATGCTCCTTTGTTATCTAATCAAGAAAATCTTCAGCACTAGTCAGATAATTCTAGAACTACTTACAGTTTTTCTGCCAAATGTGATATTTCTCTGAAAGTCCAGGCATCCTGGACAACTGAATTAATCTAGTTTATTTGGTCCTTGGGCAAACACAGAGGGCTTTGCCTGTAATTCAGGCAAACAAGCTTAAGGGGTATTACCAAGCAATTACTTCAATGAGTAAATAAGTTCTAACTTATTAGTTTGCCTGGAGCAGAAAAGGAGGTTCCCAAGTGACATCCAATTAAAGTTCTTAGTTCTTTTGAGGTAGATTCAGTGGTGACATTGAATCACAACATCTTTAACCTCATCTGTGCACCAAAAGGCAAATTTTTTTCCCCTATTTTATAACAGAAACTTCAAACAGCAAATATATGTAATTGCTACACAAAGAGGTATTTCTCAGAGGAATTTGCAGTATGTGTAATTTGTCTTCTATCCTTGTTGCAGTATGTATAATTTATCTTGTGGGAAATGAAAGGGAAAAGGGCACAGCAGTCGCTTCGCAGCTCAGTTATTAGTCACAGCTTATTAATACCATCTTCTTCCCAAGAGAAGTGGGAATGTGGCAGCACCATGATACTATGGAGTCTCGGGAGGGACTCCTGTGACACTGAGACACTGATTTTGTCAAGTGATTCTGCACATATCTATTCAAAGTGTAAACATTCCTTACTATCCTATTAGAATATATTGAGGAGAATATATTACATTTCATTGCAATTTATCCAACTTTTTAGTGGTGGGGTAGAAATTTTCAATGAGTGGGAGAACAATACTCAAAGTAATTTTGAAAAATGGTGTTGAAAACTCTGCTTGTCTGGGAAAAAGTCTCTTTCAGGGATGCCTCCACCTTATTAGGTAGATTTATATCATTAAATCAATTTAATATAAGGTGGTCTTGTAAAGTTATACTCCAAAACAAGATTCTAATACAGCCCAGGTCCTTAACATCTTATTACTCTGGTATAATGCTGTGACCTCTGTGATAATCTCTTTGCCTGTCACAATGATGATCAGAGACATCTGCTTTGTGTATTAAATTATGGTGCAAATACTCATGAATTCAACAAACAGATTTGGAATTTCTACCATACATCAGACACTATGTAAGGCACTGAAATATGGCAATGAATATGCCAAAAAATATTCGCTTTTAAGGAGCTTATGTTATTTTGACATATGGATATGAAGAGTTGAAGATGGAAAAGATAGTTATTTACAGAGAGGAGCGGCATAAATGAATGGTAGCTCGAAGCAAGTCTGCATAAAGCCAGAGGAATAAGATGAAAAGTAGCAAGTAAGGCTCGCCTGACAGCTAAAGCATGACAGACCCTTAGGAAGAATTAAATGAGCTTAAACAGATACATACCTGGCTGCCCACCACTCTCCCTTCACCACAGAGGCTATAAAGTCAAAGTAGGAAGAGAGGAAAATTAAATTTATAATAATCTTCTAACAAAATATAGAAGGCACCTAGAAGATGAAGGTTAGATTAATAAAATTAGACTGACCTAGCTGGTTTTAAAAAACTATATATATAGTTTATAGTTTTTATAGTCCTCAACATCTTTGGACAGAAATAATCGCTTCTGTCTACACCAGCATTAAGACAAGTATCTCCTCATGTTCCATCCCTTCTCACTCCGCCCCTTCCCTATGCCATCAACCTTTCCCTTCTGGAAAACCAAAATAAGAAATACAGTCATGTCTTACATATAGCCATATTTTTGACACTCATTCTCTGTTTATCTCTTGTTCACACATTCAAATTTCCTGCAGATATGCAGTTTTGAAGATGAAAAAAACTGTCTAGCAACTGGAACACACTGACTAGAGGTAAAAATCTGGAAATGATTGCTCTCCTTATTATCACTTTAGAACCTGAGTTTTATTACTTCAGAGTAAGATGTAGCAACTGGATTCTTCTAGTCAATTCTTATGTTTCAAATTTGAAATTCTTGAATGTAGACAAAGAAGCCGCAAGTTTCAGAAATTCCCCCGTCCCTAAATTTCTGGAGAAATGTTAGGGGGACAAACTATGAATTTCTCATTCTACTCTTCTTTATATTATTTTATAAGGAATTCTGCTTGGGGTTAGAAAATAAATTCTCTTAAAAGTATTTAGGGTTCAGATAAGAACTCTGCCTTAGAATAATTGTATCCAAAACTTAACATTAATAAGACGCATGGCCTCACTGTAAGTTAGTGGGCTAACATGAGGAAGTCTAGATAGGCATGAAATACTGCACCCATGGTTAGCACAGGTTATTGCTAAGGAAAAATAGTGACAAATAGAAATTATTATTTTTCATATGATGTAGGAGGTTCAATAATTTATTTTTAATAATTGGAATTTTCATCTCCCTTAAAGGAATGAAAATGTGCCAGGAACACAAGGGTCCACTGTTATCCTTAAAACATAGACCAAACAAGGAAAAATTTCTAATGCAATATATTGTTTAGGGAAAGGTTTCTAGAAGGACACCATTCCAGGGCTGGCCGCAGCCATGATGCCATCTGTAATGTGAGAGCTGTTTATGTTTCTGCCCTCTTCTGGTAGCCAGTTATTTATGAATGTTGTTCACACTACTCACTTCCCAGACTAACTCTGCTGCACCGTTTTCCAGTCTTACCATACAAGAGGACCACATAAGGAAACAGTCAAAAATTGGTGATTGGGTGAAGCTGGCCTCAGCACTTGGAAATGAGAGGGGATATAGACAATGACCAAAACGAAGACCAGGAAAAGTAGAGAAGAGTACTCAGAGTTAGCCGAACTATGTGGCCTAGTGACACGGTTCCCAACACTTCCCTTACTTTTGACAACCACTTCAAGTTCAGAAGGTTCCCAAAGCACCTTAGATTTGATCATTTGCTAGAGAGATTCACAGGACTCCCTAAAATCTGTTACATGCACAGTTATAGTTTATCGTAGGGAAAGAATACAGGTCAAAATCAGCCAAAGGCAGAGACAGAGAGTGAGTCTGGTAGAGTTTCAAACATGAAGCTTCTCTCATCCGCTGCCGGGGAATCAGAGCATGTTACTTGTCTAGCACTGACGTGTGGCCACACCTAAGGAATGTGGCCAACCAAGTAAACTCGCCCAAGAGACCATGTCCAGAGCATTTGTGGGATTCCATTATATACTCACGATTGGTCGATTGATTAATTGATTGACAGAGTGTCCTTATGATTGCTCGGTTGCTCCAGATTAACTGCCCCCTGCCTTTGAGACAGATCGTTATATAGTTCAGGCTGGCCTTGAACTCACTCTGTAGCCCAGTCTGGCCTCAAATTTACAGCAATACCCCTGCATCAGCCTCATAAGTACAGAGATTACAGGCATGCAATACCATCCCCAGCTTCCAAAGCCCCTCATTAAATCCCATTTTTGCTCTTTCTGATGTGACCAACACTTGTCCCAATCTATGAGATGCCTTTCATGGATTCCCTCCTAGTGGCCAGTGGCAAAGGACAGACCTTTCTTTGGCCCAGGCTGTATTCTTCACTGTGCGGGGAGAAGCCAGAAATTAGTATCTGTAGAGCTGAGACAATCATCAGTGTTGTGAAGGAAAATACAGTGGCCCAAGGCCCAAGGATTTGAAACTTAAAACACTTTAATTTATCTTGGCAAAAATTATGGTTTTGTGGAAGGTAAACTTTAAATATTTGAGAAAAATAAAGCATACATCTGATTGTCCCTGAAGAAATACTAGGATCCTCAAGAGAACTGGCAATGATGGCAGGGCTGGGGGAAGGGTCTTTAGGGCCACAGCTGGGTTTGGTGATTTAGTAGGAGAACTCATAGGAGTTGCTACCTAGTCACACTCATGGGTGAGCTTTTTTAAAGCAAAGGATATGCATAAAGATGAACAAAGAGAAAAGGCATCTGAGCAAAGTTCAGGGTGTACAGTTCCCAAGAGCACAGCTGACCACTTGCAGCTTTGATGGGCAGTGAGAACACACGGGAAGTTTTTATTGGCAAAACCTCCACCTAACATGAAGTTGAACTCCAGACCCTGGAAGGAAAGCACAGATTCGGTGTAACTCAGTCTCCGTGAGCCTCTCGTACAAGTTCTGAGAATGGCAAGGCGCACCGGAAATCTAAATTTCCAGACACCAACCAAAGGCTGGCATTTTAAGCAGGCCTTTAGAGGGATAACAAGTAGCTCTTTTCTATATGGTGTCACAGCCGAAATCTCAGGAAGAAAGATCAGTGGGAAAACTTGTCCTAGCAACTACTGTAATGTGAAATGGGGTTGCTTTAATTATGTGGGTCTTCAAAGCTCATCATCGGAGCACTGTGAACCTTCCTATGGGCAATGTATGTCTAATTCTTGTGTGACAATGGACGTTTTAACCATCCTTTTCACACTCAACAGAGCATATAAATTAAGTGAATGAGAATGCCATTACTATATGTCAACTTTAGATAATTTTATTTTTTTGTTTTTAATTTTGAGACCAAGTCTTGCTAAATAGTTAAGTTGCCCCAGTTGGGCTGAAACTTGCAATTTTTAAAGTAAATAATTTAAAAACTTTGTTCCTTATTATTTTTGCGAAGTCAAGAATTGATTATAATGCAACATTATGTGGAGCACAACAGCTGTGGGGAATACTAAGTTTTGGGGGATGAAACCACTGGAAATGTACTTCAGAAGCTACAGCTGGCAGGCAAAAGATAGCGGGAAGAGAAACTGGCTGCAGTCCTCCCGGTAAAAATCATGAGAAGCAGGAAACCTCAAGTGGGAACAGGCTGAGGACACTGGTCCTGTCTGGCTGAAAAGAGAAGACTAATTCAAGATAATCCTAAAGTTTTGTGAATGGCTTCTGAGAATACCCAGAATAAGGATCGAGTTTTGAAGGCAAATGAGTTCAAACTAAAACAAATATAATGCTTTCTCCCAGTGGGGTCTTGAAATGTGAATGTCAGCAAGCTTAGGAAGTGTGAAAGAAGTGCAAAGTTCTCTTGGCAGGGCAGAGTTATCCTTTGGGTGGGTGGCTATGCGCAAGAGGCAATGAGGCCAAAGGGTGTTTAAAGTTCCCTTTTAAAAAGTGTATTTTCTAGTTGTTGTCTTTTTTTTTTTTTTTTGGTAATGGAAATTGAACCCAGAACCGCCACACTGAACTAACCCCAGACCCATTTGATGGACTGATTGATAGACTGATTGATGGGCAGGGTTTCTGCTATGTTGCTAAATTCCCAAGGCTGGGTTTGCATTTATAATCCTCCTGCCTCAGTCTCCTAGCTAACTAAGATTACAGCATGTGCCACCATTCCCAACTTGTTGGTATTATTTAACTGATAATTTGTTTTCTAGATTTGTGCCTTAGAAAATCCTAACCATCTTCATAAATAGCTGAAGAGTAAATAGTTAAAGAGTGTCATTCTTGTTTAATGGTAGAGCTCTCATTTGGATGAAAGAGCTTTTGAAAAGAAACTAAATTTTAAACTTACCTTTGTTGTTCAAGTTTCCACTTTGAACTAATCTACACATGTACACAGACACACACAATTAGGTAGAAATTTCATATGAGTTAAAAAAAAAGATAAGATCATGAACTTAATGTAAAAGCCATGGTTTGTTTACTGATTCTGATTCTTATCAGTTCTGTGTTTATTCATGGAGCATTTATCTGCTTTCCTTTTTTTCTGCACCCATTCTGGGGGCCACACTTTTGCAGTAACAATGGTGGTACTTTAGGGGGACTAATATGGAAGAGGCCCCCGAACCTTGCCTGTCCTCCTTACCTCTTCTGTGAGTTGCTACTCCCCCTTCTCTTTCCACTTCTCCTGACTCAGTCCCATTAGTCTATGAAAGAAAAAACTAGCTCCTCAAACTTGCAAACAAGGTTCCTCTACTTTCTAAGACTTTTTCTAGCTCTGGAATGGGCTGGAGGGGTTGAGGATTTAGCTCAAGTGGTAGAGCGCTTGCCAAGCAAAAGCGCTTGCCAAGCAAGTGTCAAGGCTCTGAGTTTTATCCCCAGCACACCTCCTCCCCGCAAAAGGAATGGTCTAGAGAAGGGAGGAGCTGTGGATGGTACCAGCTAAAAGAAAAAGAAGAGAGCACATTTGTTTTCCTGCCAGGTCATACAAAGGAAAAGATTTTCTTTTTGTCTTACAATAAAAGATGTTAGACAGGTTGGTTTGTTTGCTTGTTTCCCAGAGTAAGTCTCTTTAAAAGTATTCCCCATGTCTATCCAAGTCAATTAGTACTGGTGGAAACAGTGAATGAATGAATGAATGAATGAGGTGAACGAAATTTATTCTGGGGAATAGGGTAAATATATTTGAACAGAAATTTTTCGTTTGATAACTTTTTCATACGTATCTGTCACTTAATTCTTCATAGAAGGCTATAAGGTAATTTAAGAGATTAATAAATAAGATAATTAAGGTTAAGACTTAGATCCAGATCTCCAATTGGTTGACAGTCTCACTATCACATTGTGTCTTTGAAAGAATGAGGGTAATTAGAACATGACGTCCCAGGTTAGAGCACACGGGACAAGGCCATGAAGACAAGACCAGTAAGAGTCAGTTCACGCCAGGGAAGGCACCAACACGTTCAGCTAAAATCCTCTTGTGTTTCCAGTGCCTGCCCCAACTGCTTAGCTTCTTCGCCCTGTTTTACTGATCACGGATACATTGATTTGCTTCCAACTTGTCTCCTCTGGCTGGCACTTAAAATCCAAGAGGACGGGACTTGTCATCCTCGTTCACCTCCCTCTACCCTGATGGGTAGTATAGTGATTGGCAAAAGCTATCTCTTGATAAATATTTTATTGAATATATGAATTTATAATTGTAGAGCATTCATTATTCCACTCTTTGGCTATACTGTGCTTAGTATTTTCCTGTGAGAATGAGGGCAAAACTGAATAGGAACACTAAGAAAAAGTATCAGAGGCAACCTTAATGAATTTTTTTATCAATTGTTTCTTCCCTGTGTAAAGTACAACCCATTTGTTTCTGTTGAAGCTACTACAGATTTTAACTACTCTTGTTTTCAATTTTTTTATTGCAGAAATTGTCATTATAAAATAAATCTGTAACTTAATAACTACCAAATTTGATGTCATGGATAAATTTAATATTATTCAGTCAAATATGACAAAATTCTATGGGACTGAGATGATTAGAAAGATCCCTTTCTGGTGAACACAAAAATCTCACATGGTGATTTTTCCATTATGAAATCAATAAACTATGTGAGTCTTCAGTTGTAAAGTACTTTGCCTATTTAAGCACAAGAAGTACTATCTTAGTTTTTCCTTAAATATCATAAAAATCTTGCTGTTCTTAGATTAAATTTATTAACATTTTATCATGATATTCTTCTCTGCAGGAAAACCTAAAAATATTCTATTAATCATGGAGATATTAAATCTATCTGTCATTTGTAGTATGCATATGAAATCAAGTAATCAGGTAAAATTGATCTCAGAGACAAATGGCCCACATTAAAAAGGTCTTCTCCAAAGTTCTAAAATTGCTCCTTTTTGTGATGATCTCAATAACTAAACCTCTCAATTTGTAAAATGAAGATAAATGCTCAGATAATTTTATAAACTCACAATTGTGAAACTGAATAGAGACACCTATACAAACATTTTTAGTCAATTATTTCATCTGTTTGCTGTTTCACTGGAAAAATTTATCGCGAATTCTCTGCAATTTTATTTGAAATGAAACGAGTGTAAGGATGTGTGTGGGCTGAAGTCAAGTCAAGTCAGTATATATATATCAGAAGTAATCAGAAAAGGCTTACAAGAGACTCATTTAAATTTTGTTTAAACTAAATTCTCAACCTTATTCGATCATAATATACCTGATATTTCCCTCTGAACAACATACTCATTACCACACTTTCACTAGGGAACTCAAATGGCATACAAATTTAACATTCTGTAATTGTGTAATCAAAAATGTGTAAGGCTAAGTTCGCAGCCACCATTGTCCTTGAGTTCCATATTTCTTAGAAAGTATCGTTATCAATGACAATAGCTGGCACAGACCGTTACTCCAAGAGTTAGATGCTCTGTCTCCATAAGTCCCAGGATGCCAGTGACCTTACATGGCATAAGCAAAAGACTTGTGAAAACTGTCCTTCTTTACTATGACACATCCAGGGGTAACTGCTGAAACCTAATACAGATAATGATCTGTGAAATTTTTAATGAAACACAGGGAAGAATGAATTACATATCTGTTTGGGGGAGTTTGATTTAGGTCCCTAAATTTCTATTACTATGAGCACGTGGTATCTCTCCCATGGGTATTTGAGCCTCCTCTGCTTTTCCTCCACTCCACCAGGAGTAGAAAAATGATATTGAACTTTCTCTTTCCTATACATGACTCCATCAGCCATGACTGCGTCAGGCTAAGACTGAGACAATGGAAATTTGACAACGCTTTGTCAATACTAACGTCTTTCAAATAAGGACATCTAAAAGTGAAGGTCATGTTCACCACACATGGCATAGTCTCTATTTTCAGAGTTTTATATTAAGCACAGATGAACTTCAAGAAAAGTAGAGACTTTGATTCACTGCCTATATTCTAAATGAAAAGAAAGTACATGTAGAAAAAGTTGAGAAAAATGGTGTTTCTTCATTTGTGTGTGGAATGGAATGGTAAATTTTCCTTCCTTTTTATTATTGTCACTATTTTACCAAGTGGTGCTTGGGATTGAATCCAGAGCCTTACACACGTCAGGCTAGTTCTCTACAGTTGACTACACTCCCAGTCCTGATTGGTAAATTTCTAACTTTCATAATTCATGTTCTCTTGATAGTAGTTTGATTAATTAACAAGTTATATTCAAACCATTAGTGTCTGTACAATTACATTTGACAAAGAATTAAACTGGAATTCTAACTGGCCAAGTGTTGGAGCAATTCCGAGCATAGCGTCATGCCTATTACTCAGCCATCCACTAGACCAGACCATAGAGACTAGGGCAAACAGATTGCAAGAAAAGAGCAACCAAAACCTGAAGGAGCAAAAATAAACTGTGGCAATAGTCTTTCACTACAATAGTTCTAATTTCTGTAGTCATAGGAATAGGGCCGGTCACTGAGGCAACAGTAGCAACCGCACCAGTGTATCATCAGGCTGCGGAAGTGTCTGGCATGACATCGGGATCCTTGAAGTGGACCTCAGTGCGGACCCCGGACAGAGCAGAAGGCCCACGGTCCTGCTTTGGAGACAGCCACAAGAGAAGCTATCGCCGCCACTTAGTAAAGGGAAAAAGGAGAAAAGGAAAGAATGTGTTGATCATTCAAGACAATGGACTGAGCATAAGTGAGGAGCTAGAAGGAGTTTGGTGTTCTCAGAAAAATATGAAACTGTGAACTTATTTTTCTCTAAGATCACCATGATGTGAAAACAACATGTAAGCAATTCCAGAAAAAGAAACAACAGCATATGCAAAAATATATAAATATATTTTAAACAAAATAGATTTCTGTGGCCTCACGACCTTGTAGGAAGAGATTATGTGAAATTGCAGTGGAGTTAAATTCTTGAAGTTGTTAGGTAGACAACAGAAAAATAATTATAAATGAAGAGATAATTAAGGTGTAAATACTATGGCTAATAATTATGAGATGGATGAAGGAAACATCAGAAATATAAATCCATTAAAGGGTTTCATCATTTGGAAAGTTATTATTAAGAGATCAAAAGCATATATGTTAATAAAGTGATTTCTTTGAGCTAGCACTATTCTAAACACTGTGAGGGTGCAAATAAATCACAGGTACTTTCCCTTTAGTCTTATGGGTGGTAGCTGAAGCTGGCTCTAGGGCTCTGAGGTGCACACGGATAGGAATGTGTGGTAAAGTAGGGCAGAGGACAAAAGGGGTAAAAATAGAAAATGAAATCTTGTTACAGTAAGGTCAGGAAAAACGAATTTCAACAGATGGACAGATACAGTGTTCTTAAAATATATAGACCTTACATATAACTAGTTTTTTGTTGTTGATATTAAATATAGGCACTATTTTTGCACCTTTTCATCCCTATCTGATTGAAAGTATTACTGAGCCACCATATGATCTAAAAAAATATGTTTTTAGAGTGAAGAGGTATCTGAAGATTGGAAAAAACTTACATTACTGATCTTTCTAAAACATAAATGAGCATAGTGAATATGAACAATACACATGGGTAAAATTAACTCATACAACAGAAAAATCTTGAGGGACAAAACAACACTTTATGAAAAGGACTGAATGCTAGGTAAAGATTTATTTTGAAGATCCTCTCAGCCTGAATTTCTTTCTCTAGGAGTGTCTGTTTTTTTTTCATTTTTTTACATAAACATGAGTAATGATTTATTTTTAACTTGACCACATGTATTTTCAATTTCTTTAAAACTAGGTAAGTTGGGGGCTGGGGATTTAGCTCAGTGATTAGAGTGCCTGCCTTGCAAGCACAAGGCCCTGAGTTCAATCCCTGGCACCACAAAAAAAACAAAACAAAACAAAACAAAAACTAGATAAGTTATCACAAGACTAGTACAGAAAAATTATTTCTGATCATAGGATGGTTGAATTAAATAATTCCAAGCATAGTTATGATATATTTCAATGTTATACAGCATAATATAGTTCAGATTCATGATGTCCTTTGAATTGTATAATAAGCATTTTACTGACAGCTCTACACTCTCCGCCAGGAGGAGCAGGAGTCTGGACCGACCAGAGTCCTGAGCCCAGGAACCTAGAAGGCACAGTCTCTGCCTGAAAACTCTTCCTCACAGTGGGGCCCCATCTCCTTTTAGTTAAGCCCAGTCTTCTGAAAATGTGCATTCCTCTCTAAAAACTTCTCTACCTTTCTCTTTGCACTTTTCTGTCTCAATTTTTGTTAATAAGATCTTATTCATAGAATGTCCTTGTTAAAGCTGAAAAAAATCTTCAATTTCTCTACCTGTAAAAATTGAGTATCTATCATCGGCCCTTCATAGAAGATTTGTGGGGAACCTTCCCACATCTCACTACACCCTCTATCACCATGAAGCTTTATAAACACTGAAAGTCCAACTCCAGCATGGTTATTTATTGAGAAAGTTCTCCCATTGTGAGATGTATTAGGCAAGATTGTATTAGATTCTTAATTCGTTTCAATTATATAATCTTTTTCAGGCATTCTAGATATATTTTCCTTTTGTTAAATGAACAATTGGATTTAGGTTACTATTATGTTTTATAAGTATACTTTGTGGCATTTCCTATTACAGACAGCTTATGTACTTAAGAATAGATATAATGTTATTTACCCTGAAAAATTCATTTTAATTTATGAGCATTTATAATGCTTGTAGATATTGCCTTTAAAATTGTTTTAAAAATCACATATTTATAACTCTGGTTTTCACAACACAGAGTAAAGATGGTACTATTCCAGAAAATAAAGACAAAAAGAAACATAAAAACTTATTTTAATACTCCAAACTATCCAGTACCACAGAGCCCTGCTATAAATGACTGATTCAAGAAGAGCACTTCACTCAGAGACAACATAGTTAGAGGACAGGAATGGTGAAAGCAAATTCACCAAAATAGCTTGCCACAGAACAGATAACCAAAAATATCATAAGTAAAAACACACAATGAAGTGATTTTCTGTATGATACTGAACTGTAGTGTCAACTTGAATAAGGAACACCTGGCTGATTGGTTTAGCACAGTTCTGGGTATGTCTGACTTACAGATGATGCAAGACCCACTCTGGGTGTAGATGGCACCAACCAATAAGCTTGTAGCCTAGATGGAATAAAAAGGGAAAGAAGCAAGTCTGCCTTCTCCTTCTTCAGAGGAGCTCCAGTCTTTGCCATCGATTTTGGACATCACCTGCAGGCTTTCGGTGCAGATTCTTCAGCCTTCCAATGCAGACCTTTCAGCTTCCAGTACAGATTGGCAAGGGGCTTTGCAGTGAGCTCCAGGCCTTTGGCTTTTGATTGGGTCCTCTGACTCAGCAGCACATAGCCCTTTTGCATTCTTCCACACCTGCCATACCTGACTCTGCAGGTGGCCACTGAAAGCCCATTTTGTAAATCACACACACACACACACACACACACACACACACACACACACACACACATAAAATCAGAAAGTCCATATAGCAGTTACTTAAAGCAAAGGCACAAAATTTTAGGTAACACGAGACTATATTACAAAACAAGTGAAAAATGAACTGAAAGAGCATAAGGAAGAAACAGAATAGAACTAAAAATCACAGAAATTAAGGACAAATTGGGAAAACCATGCAGGAGAAATACAACAAGAAACATGGAGCATAACATTGACAGAAGCAGATAAAATGTAATAAAATTAAGGAGTTAAAGATACTATAAAATGATAATTTAAAAGATATATATGGAAATGATTTTTTTAAAATGAGAATCAAAATAGTGATTACAAAATAAAATGCAAGAAAACTTTCTAGATGTTAAAAAAGCAAGGGGTAAATGTAGGAGTATGAAGAGCACATATCCTGGGGGGGAGGATAAACATAGAATGATCAATACGAAGAATAATAAAATCTCTGCACCCTAAAAGATAATAAAAGAAGATCCTTTAAATGTACAAATATAAATATCAAGGTACTAAGGAATGGTTCACATTTTTTTGCCTGATGTTTTAACATCTGGCTAGTCTCCAAATTTCCATGGGAACACAGAAGACAAGAAGGAATGTCTGAAATGTCTTCAAAGAAAAAGAGTGGGTGGATTTTATATCCACTCAAATTCTAACCCAAGAAAAAGACCACAGACTTTTTTCAACACGTGAGAGCTCAGAGAATCCAGTGTTTATGAATTGTCTTGAAGAAACTATTCAAGTAAATTTCAGCCACTTAAGAAATAAATTGAGACATACCTGGAATAAGACCGGCGATAAATATTAATTCCCTTTAGCTTCAGGAGGAAAGTTAAACAATTGAAGAAATTACAATTACAGAATAAAATGTGAAGTTTATAAATCCCAATGAGACTCTCGCTTGCTCTCTTTCACATATTAAGTAGAAGTGTGTCTTTCATCTATGGAAAATCCTTGCGAATACAGAGGTACACCAAAGATGAAGAAGCAGTCTGATAACTCAGTATAGAAATATAAAGAAGTCACATTCTGTTTGGATTACCAGGAAAGACAGGAGATCTGCAGAGCTCGGGTAAGCAGCTTTTGATCTTTATGGCAAAAACTAAACCTGCTGATGTGTCCTGTGTGCGCTTACTCAGAAACTGATCCAGTGGGATGGCGGACAGGAAGATGAGGCAACCCAGCTGTAAACGAGTTTTCTAGAGCATTTGATAAGGCACCGAAAACACTCTTCTATTGATTTTTTCAGGGATTTAAGAGGAAGAAGTTCTAAATTACTATTACTAGGACTCTAAAATTGAACGGCTCACTAGTTTCATAAAATGAACTTAGTGTGGATAAATACCACTAAACCTGTAATCAATTATCAATTTAAATCTGTTTGATGATTTCAACCATTAATTATTGTTCATCTTTAAAGTAATGATTATATAGACATTCCCAGGATAAGTATTTACTAATTCTAGGCAAACCTGAGATTTTCTTGGCTTTTAAAATAAATTCGCTTGATTTTTATGTTTCTGCTTATTTAACCATTACAGTTTGGATTCTGATTAAACATATATTTATAGTAACATTTATAAAGCATTTGCTATATGTCATGCATTATTCTAAGTGCTTTATACATTTTTCATTTCTTCATGAAGTAGGTACTGAGTGCATTTTAGCACTGAGGGAAATGAGGGGCATAACACATAAAATAGTGTTATAAAGTAATAAATAATAATTCTTGAGATAGAAAACCTAAATTCATAGTCCACCTTTGTCACTTAGTATAATTTTGAAGAAGTTATACTGGGGTTTCAATAGTTTTAATCATAGTATTTATGATATTATTAACACTAGTGATACTAAAAATAATAATAGCCATTTCTACGTTACAGTATTGTTTTAAGGATGAATTTGCATAATACACCTGAAAGCCCTTTAACTACAAAGCATTGTACCAACTCATCAATAATATTAGGTGGTAAAAACCCCACTTTTTCATCTCATTTATAATTAGCAATATTACAAGTGACTTTTAAACCTTTCAACTCAACAGGATTATACTTTTTTTTACCAGAAGTAAAAATCATTCATTCTACTAGTCATTTCTTTCTATGAAATGTATTTGAAATTCTGATTCCTGAATGTTCCAGGGGAGGAGTATTCATATTGCTCCTCGAAGGGTCTTGGTCTCAAAAGTTTTAAGGACTATGAGAGTGGAATAAATCACCTAACCAGTTGTTATTGGTAGTTTTTAAATCATAGAAACTATGGATTTTTAAAGCACGTGCTGGCAAATTCAGATTTATGTTATTTCCAATATCTCTAGATCCTTTTAACTTTCCCTCTTTCTTAAAATAACTGCATCAATTTAAGAACAATGCCGAGCATAAATGATCATGACCAGTGAAGTAGAACCTGTTTCTCATGGCTACACTAAGTACAAGAGTATTTTGACAGTCAAGATAAAGCTTTTCAAGTATTCGGTCGGCATGCTTACAACTTGTGAATTTTCTCCTTCAGTTTTCACGATGATTTGTTTTTTCTCTCTCTTGTGTTATAGCACACCCTTATCTAAAAGTACTTTTCATAATATAAAGTCATATTTTAGATAAAATTTTAATGTTTCATCTTTAAGTCCACTTCCTACTTACACTATTCTTTCTCAAATTGGCATTAAGGAAAAAAGCATGCTTTTCTAGTGGGAAACAACTGCAGACCGTGAGATTTCCAAAAGTATTACTAATGTCGGGTGGATTTAATAACTGGCAGGGATAATTCCAATACTGCCTGTCAAGTTGACAGACACTTAGAAATAACAAGCAGTAGAAGGGTGCAACTTGAGCTCAGTTGTTCTTAGAAACTAAGCCTATTTCTCTAATTTGCTACAAGGTTCATTTCATTATATTTCTAGATTATACAGTTTTCATTTATACTTTTCTTTCTCTCCTTCTCTGGTGTATTTTATGTGCGCATAAAATCTGCTCACAAACAACCTTTAAATGGCTAACTGCCAGCCCTCGTTTCCAAACCCTTGAATTCTTTCCCCAGTTTCATGCTTCCTATTTGGAAGCCAAATACATTTGTTTTAGCTTGTTCATTTGTTTCCTTTGGCTTGGCATAGCTTAAGTGCCATTAAGTGTTTCTGTGCCATCTGAATACAGTACAAGGGAGGAAGAAACATACAAGACGTTACAAGTGGAGAGAGGACAATGGTGCTGTGAAACTTTAGAGAGCTGTCCCACACATCATGCTCAATAAATTCCTCTACACTTGTGATTATGTATCTGCACTTTAAATCCTTTTAGTGTATTATCATTTCCATCTTCATTGATTTATAATTAAAAGAAAACTTTAATATTAAAATGTCAAATTAAAACTCTCCTCACTTAGGGAAATCTTAAGACCCCTTTTTCCACTATACATAGTGGACTGAGTTCTATCCCATAAAAATTCTAATCCTATTAAAGTAAGTCTTGTCTAAATATGTAAATATTAAAGTTTCAATACACTGATTATGTCAATATCTGAAAACCTCTACCTCTATCTTCAGCTATATTCTTCCATATAACTTTGCCTGACTTTCCCCAAAATACATAGAATGTATTTCTGTACTTGTTAGTTTTATGTTCAGCTATGTGACTTGCTTTCTGTACCTCTTAGTTTTCCATTCAGCTATCTGACCAGGAGTATGTTACCAATGATGGCACCCACAGGATTGAGGACAAAAAAGCATCAAAGTGTCAGTCACAGTTCTTGTACTATGAACAAAACTAGATTAGGCTGCTGGTGTTTGAAAGCAGATAGAGCAGGACCACATCAATCCAGTCTTTCCAGCTAAGACCAGCCTCTATTAGTCAAAACCAGTTTCTTATAAGCACATGAACAAGCCCAGCTGAGATCAGGAGAACTGCCAAGTCTCCTCGGGTGGTTGTAGATCCTAGAAGAAGCCCAAGCAGTTTCACAGAAACAAATTACTGAAACAGACGGGTGGGTGGGTGGACAGGGGAAGGGGGGCATTTAAGTATTGTGGTTGTTTGTTATGTAACTTTATTGTGGCAATAGATGCCTGATACCTGAGTGCACTGACACAGTATATAAACATATATCAACATATACATACTTCATAATATAAATATTTAGAAATACATTGAAAGTAAAAATGTGTTTCTGAAGAGTTGTATGTAACATTTACTTATATGTGAATAAATTTTCTAATGGATGTAGAAAATTGGCATTACAGTAATAGAAGTAAGCCATTCTTCCTAAAGGCACTTTTTCCTAGAACCCCTTTGCCTAAAAGGATTCTCTAAATATTCAAACTCCCTTTGAGTGTATGTGTATATTTGAATAATTTCCTATTTTTTACTTTTTACATTTTTGAGAAAATTTTTTGTATTAGTTATTTAGTCCAGGATGCTTTTGTTTTAATTTTACATCTCTGGTAAATATTAAATTTGCAACACTTTGATCAAGGGAAGGACTTGGAAATTAGAAAGGATGGGTGTAGTACCATGTATGTTCAATTAATGACAGAAAATACTAAAAGGTAGCACAAGAGAGAAAGGGAATGAATGAACCCTTAACGCCAGAAAGCTATAGGAATTATTTTTCATGCTCTTTGTTTCTTCTTTTTTGGTGCTGGGAATTGATCTCAGGGCCTTATGCTTGCAAGGCTGCACTCTAGCCACTGAACTAAATAAATCCTCAGCACCTTTGCATGCATTTTTACGTTCACTCACAATCAGAGTACATTGATTCCTTGGAATATGCACATTTCCCATATAAACAGGAAGTCAAAAAACTAATCCTTGTTGGAAAAGTGCATTTTTTTTTAGATAATTAAGAGAAAGCCAACCAATGCCCAATTCAACATCCTCCTGTCTTTCTTCTCTTGCCACTCTTCATGGGACCAGATTGGTTCCACAATGGCCAAGTTCTTTATAAACTGTAAAATGCTGTACAGGTGCAACATTTGCAACTTGTTTTGAAATTATAGATTTTTGAAATTTGGGCCAAAAGTATATTGAGTTTTGCTTATTCAGAAAGAATGGTGCTTTGTTGAAAGTAACTGCAGAAACATCAGTAGTACTCAAAACGCAGTTCAGTTAGGCTCATGTACATGGTGGTATGGCCTGAAATACTCTCACCATCCAATTTAAAATATGCATGGAGATATGTTAAATGACAAAAAGAGTTCAAGATGACAAAAAATAGAGCTTACAGAAGATGTGCAAAGGGAGGGAGGGGGGTTCTACATGTTGCAGTAACAACTTCTAGGATTAGACTAAACCACAACTGAGTCACTAACAATTGAAAGCTACTTAAGACCACATCAATAAAGAAGCCTAAAGTTTTATTGCAATAAATCAGACACTGCCATCTATGGGGCTTTCCTCACAGAATTCCTAATTTAACTGCTGAAATGTAATTGGATTGCAGTGTCACTGAAGTAGACAGTGCCCTCAAGTGGACACTATTTTCAAAACACGCCTCATTGGCACCATCCTGTCTTGCTTGAGTGGCTCTCCAATTCACATGGCAAGTTTGCTATGTACACACTGCAACTGCTGGCAAACCCATACTCCACTCAGAGACCAGCCAGCTGAGAGCAAGCCAACACCAAATAGCCTGTGTCAGCAGGAAGTCTGGCCCAAAAATCACACATTGCACAAAGCAATGACCAAGCATGAATGGCAGGTTTTATCATCTGACTTTTAAACATCTAATGTGCCTTCCAAAAAGACAACCAGTCCCAGAACTTTCAAAAGAAAACAAAAGTACAATGATTACAGAGAAGTAGGGAACATTTTTTCCATCATGAAAGCGACCAAAGTAGACTTCTAAATGTATTTTGAATAAAATCGTAATTATACCAAGTTACCTCTGTCCTTAGTGATTGAGCGTGACTAAAATTCTACAAGCCGTGAACTACAGAAGAATTCTAAAAACAATAAAATATTATGTTCAGCACACAAGATAAATTGCACAGTTTGAGTGTAAATAAATAGATCGACAGTTTATTAATTTAAAAGTTAGGCTGGATCCTGTCCCTGATAAATAAGTATTGAATAAATAGTTTAAGAATATATATTTGAGGAAAGGGAAGAAAATGTCCAAATGGGAAAGGGAACAAGGGAGGAGGAACGGAACAGAGGACAAGAGAAATAAGAAATGGAAGGAAAAAATGGAAACAAAGCTTTTGTAAATAGGGAGGGAGGAGGGGGTGAGGGGAAGGGAATGGGAAAAAAAGAAGCAACAAGATATGTCATGTACAGGTACAAATCCCCTATGATGAATGTTATCACTATGTGCATCTAAAAGGTACCATTAAAATAAAACTAAAAAAAAAGAATATCTATTTGATATGGCAGTACATCATTAACCTGTGCAATACAAACCCATGTTCTGGGCAGATCCTGCATAATCTTCACTAAGCATGTCCATATCTCTGAATTAGTATAGTAGTTATGGCTGGAAATACAGATATATTTCTATTTCAAATCAGTCGAACTGAGGCCCTCACTTATATTCAGTGTCTGTCTCTGGTTCAGAGATCCTGTGATTTCTCTAGTTGCAAATCCAATAAAACACTCTCTTTATTAAATAGGAAATGTTTTTAAATCTGTCATTCAAATATACAAGCCTGGAAACACCTTAATTCATAAATGATAAAGGTATTAGAAACATGTATCCCAGGGTACGGAGTCATTTCAAAATATGTGAGCTCTAGTAGCTTTCCTGGGCAATGGGGTATAGAGTCAAGCAAGTACAAACACTAAAATTAAAAAACAAGGACAGCAAGACAAAATAAATTACACATATTCTGGGCACCAGAATTAAGACAAAGCTCTGCCATGCCCAGCAGCAGCCCCTCACAGTCTAAACCCAACAAAGTGAAGGTTATGTCTCCTTGTTCAAAGATCAGAAGTGGAAGATTTTCTATCTCCAAAGAAGTCAGTTATTAATTTTATTGTTGATTCTATGAATATAGCATTGGCCTCAGTCTCAGGCTGCTTTGTTCTTTCTATTTCATTTTCTTGTCTTTGGTTTAAAACAATTTCACTATGATGGGTTTAGGTGGGGGTGTCGTTGTTGTTGCTGTTGATTTTTCTAATTTATCCCTGCTTAGGTTCATAGCTTCTCATAAATCTTTAGCTTGGTCATTATGATCAGTTTGGAAACATTCAAAATTATTTTGTCTTCAAATATTGTTCCTGCTACATTCATATTTGCTTCGGTTTAAGTCAGTTTCATAGTTGGAACCTTTGCATTGTGTCCATGTATCCTTCACGATTTTTTTGTATTGCCCATTCCTTTACTTTCTGTGCTTCAGTCTTTCCTTTTCCCAGCTCTGCTGGAATGTTGTTCAGCAGATCAGCTGAGTTCTATAATTTCCATAGATTCCAGGTCCCTGGATAAGTTGCCCATCTCACTTTAGCATCCTGATCATAGTAATTATCATTAATTTACAGTCTTGGGTTATTTCCCACATTAGCCACTTTCAGCCATGAGGCTATTTCTATTGTCTACTTACTTCACTTGGATATGTTTCTTGGTGTACTTCATTATTTTTTATGAATTCTAGCTCTGGTGCATAAAGATTTGAGAAGTTGTGTCTGATGATCCCTCCAGAGACAGCCAGAAAGCTGGCAGACTGTCTCTGACTTGAGAGCATGCAATATTTACCAGAACTTCTTCTTCTTCTGGGGTATACTTTAATTTTCGTCATACCAGCAAAGGAGATTGTTGAAATCTTTGCTTGATTTTCACTTTTTGGTTAGTTTCAAGTCTTTTGGTCTGAATATCTTACAAATCAACATATTCTTGAAAAGGGATAAGCCCACTTTTACCACTTCCAAGACATTTCCCTGTGCTTTGTTTATTTAAAAAACTTGGGCCTCAAGTCTTGGTTGCCCTCACAGTGTACGTTTTTATTTTTTATTTGTCAAAGCCCCTGGTATCAATGGAACTTTGCTGGCTTTGTTGCCTTTTAGCAGTTGGCCTCATCGTCTTACACCAGAGTTTAAGAATGGACACATTCCCCGAGAGTAACGTAGCATGCAGCAGAGGGGCTCTCCTTGATGAGATTTTCATCTCTGAAAGTCCTGACCAAGTCTTGGCTGCTGAGAAACTATACCATTTTTGGACAGATTGAGTTTGTGTGTGTGTATACAAGTGGATTCCTTTTCCAATTGTTCTTACAGGGAGTGCTCGTCTAAGTTCCTCCATTACAGTCAAAAGCGGAAGTCTCAGGTTATTGTGGAAATTACTTACAAATTTTAATTAAAAAGAGAGAAAAATCAATGGCTTCCTAAAGGGTGTACAAAAGAAAGAAAAGTATATGGTAGTAACATCTAGTCATTCTTCCTCCCCACAGAAAATGGCTATAACCTTTGACACTGCCCCATTATGTCAAATCAGCTCCTGAATTGATGAGTTGATCCTACCAACTAGTTAGATATTTCTAATTTGCCAAAATACACAGAGTAATCATAAAAATCTCCTGAATTCCCTTCCAGATTCTTAATATGTTAAGTAATCAATGGTCCTTTAATGGCTTTAGAAGATTATTCAATGCCACATGTTAACAATTTCAATTCATTGTTGGTCGAAGTAGTAAAGTTAAGGTGGAAATCCTCTCAACTTTTAACATTCATTCATGCAAAAAGTTGTCTCTCAGCTTTAAATAGCATGTCACAGTGGTGTTTGTTTATTTATTTATTGTTTCATGGGAGCCATTTCTATTTTCAAATAAGTGGTCCTAGGAGAGCTACATTAAAAAAAAATAATGATTACTTCGGTTTCCGTTTTCAAATTTGGAACTGTAAAGCTTTTCCTTAAACATCTGTCATATAACATAGATTCAGGATTATTTCATGAATTTAATACTTTGGCAATAAATATTCCTGAGTAATCTGTTACTCTTGGGTAACTTAATGCATAAAATCAGCTAGTAAATGGAATGATTAATAAAGCTGTAAACACGAGCGTGAAATGGCATTCATGAGAATATGACATTCCTTGTAAGTCTCATTGCTGCTCAGGGATCTGTCATCTACTAAGGTTAGCTCTGGTTGGCAGCAGTGTTTTACTGGGACATATCACATTTTCCACAATTTACTGGATTTTCCTATAAAACATTCAATCTATTTTTATTTAAAGCTTTTAGAAGTAGACAGATCCTATCAAATTAGGTTTTAATAGGAGATATGTCATCTTTTGGCTTTTTAAGCTTCCAAACTGTCTTCCCCTTTTCTTCTTCAGCAAATATCTATGCCAGGTACTTACTCTGTGTGCTAATACACAGATACTCTCTACTCAGCTACTAATCAGTCTTCCCAGAATCTCTCCTGTTTCAATTTGTTTCCTTTTCCAACAAAGAGAAAGTGTTTTCCCTACCTCTTTCTCTCATGAACATTAGATGTGGAAATGTTCATATTTTCAAATATGTTAACTCTCTATCATAACTTCCGACTAAGAGTTAAAAACTGTTACTATAGGCCAAATGAAGTTCACTTAACTAGTCTTCTAAATAGTACATTACTGAGTTTTCATCTATTCTTGCTTCACTTCGTACTGCTCTCAAGTGATATTTTAACACAGTAATTTCATTTTAAGCAATGGAGTAAAATTTTTTAAACACACCCTTTCTATAGTACATCTAGAAATGTGAAAGAAAAAAATATATAGTGGATAGCCTCGTAAATATATTGGGAAGATCATAGATATGTACAGTAATGAAAAATCCCCAAAATCCTAAAATGATGAGCTACCTGCAAACCAGAGTGATACGCTGTGAGCTGAAGTTGCAGGTATTTGGGAGTTTGCTCAGTCATAACAGAGAATTTGAGGTTTGTCAATCTCAGGTCTAGCAAGAAACAAGGCAAAGGGCCCATCAAAATAGAACTAGAAAATAAATTCCAAATAAAACTGTCATTGAATTATGTCCCCACAAATACAGATGTTGAAGACCTTATCTCTAGTCCCTCCAAATGTGGCTATATTTTGAAACAGGGTCTATACAGAGGCAAGCAAGTTACAGTGAGGCCATCAGGGCTCGTCTCAATCCAATGCAACTGGTGACTTTGTAAAAGGAAATTTGGATACACAAAAATACATCAGGGTCTGTTCACACAAAGAAAAGATCTGCAAGCCAAGGAGAGAGGCCTCAGACGAAACCATCTTTGTCAACACCTTAATCTGGGACTTCTCTCTAGACTGTGAGACAATAAATTTCCATTGCTTATGCCATCCAATCTATGATGCTTAATGATCCCAGCCCTAACAAACTAACGTATCACCATACAAGGGGGAATAAGCGCTATTCATCCACCATTAACAGAAGATAACAAAGACGTCTGTCTGTTTTAGCAAGAGCAGAGGACAGAACATCCTTAAAACCTGTAACTGCAATGCTGTATCTCATGCAGCTGGAATTCAAAGTTAAACTACCTGTAAAACAAAAGAGTTACATAAAACTTGTTTCAATTTTAAATAGGGTACTCATCAGAGTGCTCACTGAATGACATTTGAACAAAGACTTGAAATAGGTAAGGGATCGAGTCATGTTGGTTTGTGGAGAAGAACATTACAGATAGAAAGAGCCAAGAACTCACTTCTGCTGCATGAGCCCCTGACGTGCAGTGCCACCCACAGAGCCCCGGTAGATACTCCCTTCCATTTCAGGATGCACTGCTCCACTGTGTGCCACTGGGTGTATGACAAGCTATTCGGCCATTTGTCAACAGCTGCGGGAACCAAGGAAAACATATAACATCCCTTGAACTGAATATTAATAATAAATTCAAACCTAGACATAGAGTCGAAACAGCAGAACACCAAACACATTGTAGTGGACTTAAATGTGGTCGACTTGAGCAGGAATGCCCAGCTGGACTGAGTTTCTGTGGTTCTAGGCATAGAAGATCCACCCGAGGATTGTTGCTGACGCAACATAAAGCAGAATGGGAGGTGAAGCTAGTTGGTGGGCTGTTTCCCAGGAGAAGCTCTGCTGCAGCTGGTTCTCCTAAAGGGAACTCAGCTGTTCTCGTGGAGAAAGGAACTCAAGCTCAGGGCCTTGCTGTCATTGAGGATGGCTGCTGTTCCTTCGGGGGGGCCTCTGGTTGTCATCTCTGCTGCGAGCAGCATATCTTGGTTCCAGTAAAGACTTTTTTCAGCCATCATCTGCAGACACGGATGTACATGGGACAGTGTCGTGGGCTCCCGGCCCTTGATTGGATCTTTTGTGGCTCCAGTCCCTAGATAGACATTAGGCCCTTCCTGCATTTGGCTTGCGGGTGAATGTTGTAATTTATAAATGTCCTGTATTAAATCTACTCTCTTACAAAGCATTGACTCTAGAAAAGCTAACTAAAAGACACACAGAGAAAAAACTGAATAGTAATTTTAAGTGATCTTTCACCTTTCTGTGAAATTGCTAAATGACTGCCATCACTTACAGATAACAACCAGTCAACCTGAGGTGGTCGACTTTTATCAAACTGTACCAATCCTGTCTATATAACTATATTTTTCTACTTTGGCCAATATACATTTACTCAATTTAATGGGCTTTTGCTGGCCATGTGGGTTCTAGACTCTTCCAGTCTGTTCTCTTCCAGAATACTCAGGTCTCTACTTCCATCACCTAAAAACTTACCTATGGTGAAAAATCACAGGAAGATCTCACTTCCACCTTGAGACCTTCCCTGATCATGCCAGTTCCCTGTGCCACTCACTGTGTCACACAAATGCACAACATCCAGCATTACCCTTATTTGTAGGTCTGGGTCCCCTAGCTCAATGGAACTACTCCAATGACACATACAATGACAATTGCTTAAACTATGCTTCTAACTCTTGAATCTAGTATATTTATGAGATCCAGTGCGTTAAATCATTTCTAGCTCTTCTTTTTGCTTAAAACACATTAAAAATCTAACAATCTATGCCATTTTATAGACAAAGGAGTATTTTTCCTTTTTGATAAAGGAGAATTTTAACAATGAAAGTCTAATAAAGAGATAATCTCATGTGAATTTTTAAAATTTACTTAATATAAAGCTCACTATATGGTTTTTACTTTTCTCCCCTAATTAAATATAACTCATACAATCTTGATCAAACAGCACCCATTGCATCGAAGACATTGTGTAGAAATCACTTGTATACGATTGGCTTCCTACCTCTATATCTATAGCAGAGAAAAGGTAAAATAAGTGTCTGAGCAATTAAGTAATCAAATCAGAATTATCCTTCATTTCTCACATATTCTTACTTTGATCACTCCAGTCAGGCCAATGAGAATGTTTTAAGTATACAGGTTTTTAAAGTAAAAAAATATTTTGTCATTTCAAAATTTTTAACTGAAATTGTTCTGCACCTCCTTGTTGAAGAAAAAGGTTTTACTTGAAAATCCATTGCACATACTTAAAGAAATATTGCAAAGTCTACTTTCAGCTCTCCTTTATTATCTCACGTTGACTTTTCTTAATTTTTCCTTTTTATTGTAAAACCAAATTTATTTACTATCTTCTAACATGCTTTCATCTCTAAATTGGCCTGACTTTTACTTCTGTGGTTTTCTTATTTATATTTTGATGCTTATATAATGTTAATCACTTATATCTACCCACAGTCTTCATTACATCAAAATATTTTCCCTAGTGCATTTAGAATTATTATTGCAAAGTTAATTTTTTGATATTAATGGAATACAAATTAATTATAGAATAATTTAGTATGTATCCTTAAAATTAAAGAAAATGATTCACAAATCTTACTTCCAAAAAACTGTACAAACATTTTTATATATGTATTCCCTTAGAGATTTTCCAGCATGTGAACATTCTTCCTCCACAGGTAAAGAATATGTGTTTTGGCTGGGGATTTAGCTCAGTGGTTAGAGTGCTTGCCTTGCAAGCTACAAGGCCCTGAGTTCGATCTCCAGCACCAAAAAAAAAAAAAAAAAAGAATATGTATTTTGCTGTCTATCTGATATAATTAACAAAAACACATTCACAAGTTTGAGATAAAAACAATACAAAGGGAGATTTTATTCAAGGACAATGTATGCCATTATTGTGTGTTATCATCGTTTGAAAATAAGACAGTAATTCAAATCACATTGTATGAACGTTAAAGATGAGGGCACTTATGATCTAAGTTCCAGGGCAGTCAAAACAACAATTATCTTGATCTACAAAACTCTGCTTTTGAGGATGAAAAAAGAAAATATTTTTGCTTGACCAGTCTCCTAGTAGTATTCTCTCCATAAAAATAGTTTAGCTATAAGTACTAAGTGCTTTACAAAAATAACACCAATTATTGATTTTAGAACTTGAACATGCTTGACATGTTCAAGGAAGAAAAGTAGTCTAGAGCTCTCATGTGGGAACCATGGAACTCACGTATGCATTACCTACATGATGGCCCTAGCCCATATGTATCTGTCAAGCCACTGCCGATGGGACCAGAATCTTCAAAGATCAATGCTGATCAACATATAAAGTGTTCTTCCTTGTGCTTGATTTATTTTTTATTTTTCCTGGAAATCGGCTTCAGAAAATGAATCACATCACTGTGCAAGCCAAGTAGTCCTGCAGACTCAGGGTGGAGGCCTCCATTCAAAATGCAATCTTGAACCACATGCCAAAAGAAGCTGTGGCAAATGACCATATAGCTTTAGAAAGAGAAAGACCTTTGTTTTTCCAGATCTGAAGACATTTGGTCTTGGATTTCTATACTTTGAGACACATTCACTCATTTTCCTGTTTATTTATATCCAGTGTGTTTTTGCTACTTGCAAACAATGAGTGAATATAGTCCAAAGAGGAATGAGATGAAGGATTTTGTCTGAGCTGAAGAAAGATAAGTAGAGATTCAAGAAAACATCTCAAGGAATTGGAGAGGAAGATGAAAAAGAAGAAACAGAATTAAAGGAAGGGAAACAACATTCCTTACACAGAGAAGCTTTTCCTTGGACTGGAAAGTTCAATGAGAAACACTGCACATCTTTTTACTGTTACTTGTTATTATTATAACTTCTTTTAATTTTTTAATTTTTATTAGCACATATTTATAGTACTTAATATTATCACTTGTTAAAGAAAGGAATAAGCTTGAACATAATCTGCAAATTCAACCTTCATGCTATGGGCAGCACCTCAAATCTCAGTTCAGTTCTTTTACAGCCTTGTTGGACTGCAGGAGATTTGGGCAGAATTTATACATGGAATCTAGGGCTCTGAATTTCTAGCCTTAATTTTTCTGGTATTCCCCCACACATTGATTTCTACTAGTTGAAGTTGCATACTGAACCCCATTTTCTGTTACCTAAAGCACATAAAGATTCAAATTCTCCATTAGAATTGCCCCTAGAGCTGAGAACTGGATCCCACTCCCAGGCTAGGAGTTTCAAAAATAGGAATCTCATCAGGTTCTGTTTCCTCCCTCCAGGTGTCATTTCCTTCTAATTTCTGCCTGCTCTTGTTCACTAGCCAATGTCACCATGTAGTTGTTTTATTTATGTTTTTTCAAGAGTTCATAGTTTTTAATCAAGCCCCAGGAGGATTGGCCTGGTAAAAACTATTTGGGCCTACTAGAAGCAGAATGCTCCATCAAGTCTGAGAGTTTAACCTTTTCTTCTCTTCTCTTTGCTTTAGCATCTTAATCATGTGGGACATCTCTTTAAGTAATAATTTTCATGATATATACATATGAAAAGAATATTTTCTGAATTCAGTTGTTATAGTTGAGATGTAAAATATCCTCCAAAATTCTCATGTTTTCATAGGTGGGCTTTTGGAAGGTGATTTTATCGTGGGGCACCATACTCACTGATGGATTAATTTATTGATGAGTTCAGAGCTGAACGTGCTATTAAGAGGTGGGGCTTCACTGGAAGAGGTGAGTTACTGGGCTTGTGACTTGGAAGGGTCTATTCTTGTCCATGGCTCCTCCTTTCTCTCTCTGCTTCCTAGCTATCATGATTTAAACAGCTCTCCTCCACTGTGCCCTTCCACCATGCTCTTTCTGCCTTGGACTAGACAACCACTTGTGGACTGAACCCACTGGAACTATGAGCCAAATAAATCTCTACTCCATTAAACTGTGGGTTTATTTTGTCAAAAAAAAAAAAAAAAAGGGAAAGTGACCAGTATACTAAGTATTCTCCAAAAGGGCATCCTATTCCTTTCCTGCATGAAATGCAAACTTAACTAGCCAAATATGTGTATCACAACTGGCATTGAATATTGTAGAGAAAACTATTAAAGGACCAGGCAATGAGACAGGAAATATTCCTACAGACTCTTAACAAGTTTATGCAATTAAATTCAAAAATTCAAGCTGTGACCTGAGAAACAGAACTGACTGACACATTTTAACAGACTATGGTTAAGGCCACTCCGCATAACCTTTGGCTGCTCTAGATAGATAGACCATCCACCTACGAAGGAGGATAAACAGCAACAAAAAAAAAAAGACTCAAAAGTGAAATTTTTATTAAGAACTCAGCAAATAGTAATAATAATAATAATCAAACTGCACACAAGAAAATAATTTAATAATGCTATCTTTTTACAAAGGCATGAGCAGGTATGTGAAACCAATAAAAGATGGTGTAGATCTTGGGGGTTAGCAACCAGAGAGAACTGTTTCTACTGGTAACTGTTCTTAGACTCTAGAAACAGCAGCTACGTGGAGTTCCACCAAGAAGTTCACAGGAATTCTACCAAATTATAGAAGCTAGAGATGGTGGAGACAGAAAAAACAAATTCTCCAATTTCATTTCCTTCCTTCCCTCCAATATCCTCCTGCTGCTCCTACTACATGAATCTAGCTAGAAGCCAAAAGACTCTCCAGCCTGCGAGTGTAGTCCACACATAGGAGGGTCCCGGGGCACACCATGAGGGCACACAGCATAAGGAATGGCTTTAATGAATCAAACAGAAAAGGACCTCAGCACAGAACTTGTGAATATTTTACTGCAGATGAAGAAAAGAACTTTATCCTAATGCAAAAAAAAAAAAGTACAGAGTTCTGAAAAGTATTTACTGTATGAACCAGAAGAGCATTTTAAAATATGTTTGATAGTTTCAGCAGGGTATGGAAAAAATCAATCTCTATGAAACAGAAACAGATTATAAGGGAAAATAGGATTGAGAGGTTGGTAGAGTCACCTATCTAATCAATAAAGAGTGACTTAAAAATGATTTAAAATACAAAAGCTAAAATAGTAATCAGTAAAACTGACATGTCAGAAAATCAAACTTCTAGTCAATGTGAGGAACTACCTGATGTGAAAAACCTTTCCTTTCATTTCAAATATATAATCAATATTGAATTGATAGAATATAACCTATAAAATTAAAATTAAAACTGACAGATCTCTTGTGTCAGAAAGCAAGCAGATACTTAAAGAAACAGTAAGCATGAACCAAAATAAATGTTCTACGAACAACTGAATTTGATATATCTGAGTGGCTTCTTTTTGGACAATTTTGCCAAGATATTCACCATGTCTAAGGACTGAATATGAGTGGGAACTGAGCTTCCTACATTAAAAAAAAAAATCTTCAAGAGTTATATGTCCATTCTAATAGACCAGAGAGACGGTCCTCTGGTACCTTGAAATATGTGTCCATGGACATCTGATCTTCATGGGTCATAGTAGAATTAATTGTGACTGATGGAAATAGAAAACACCAGTAGCTGTTGCCATCTGATTTTTGAGAAAGGGGCCACTAACATAGACTGGAAAAAAGATAGCCCCTTTAACAAATAGTTCTAGGAAACCTGGCTATCTACATGCAGAATAATGAATCTAGGTACATATATTTCACCATGTACTAAAATCAAATCAAAATGGATCAAAGACCTAGGTATAAGAACAGAAACCCTTAATCTGCTTGAAGAAAAAATTGGTAAAACTCTTAAGAATATAGACATAGGTAAGGAATTCCTGAACAGAACCTCATCTGCATAAGACAAAACACCAAGAACAAAGAAATGGGGCTATATCAAATTAAAATCCTTCTGCACAGCAAAGAAAATAATCAAAAGACTAATGATACAATCTACAGAATGGGAAAAAATTTTGCCAGATATTCCTTGGACAGAGTACTAAAATCTAGAATATATAAATAATTTGAAAAATTAGCCCTCCCAAATGAAATACCCAATAAAAAATAAGCTATTGAAATGAACAGATATTTCTCAGAAGAAGTACAAATGGCCAACAACTAAATGAGAAAAAATTTCAGCATCTTTGACTGTAAATTAAATTTAAGTCAAAACAAGACTGAGATTCTACCTTACTCTGATAAGAATGGTTATTTTCAGGGATGCAAAGAATAGCAAATGTTGGTGAAGTTGTGGGGAAAAAAAGAAAACTATATTGTTGGTGGGAATGTAAACTAGTGCAACCACTATGGAAGACAGTATGAACATTCCTCAAAAAATTAAAAATAGAATTTCCATTTAACTGAGGTATAACTCTTCTGGATATTACCCCAAAAGAAGTAAAGTGATAAATGCATACCTTGTTTACAGCATCACAACTCACAATAGCTAAATTATGGAAGTGGCTTATATGCCTATTAACAGCTGAATGTATAAAGGAAATGTGGTATTTACACACAGTGGAGTACTACTCTGCCATTATATATCATAGACATATAAATAAATTTGTCCTAAAAAGTTATATTCAGAGATGAAAGTAATATAACGAAAATTTAAGAAAAACACAACTAATAAACATATGAAAAAAGTCAAATATGATGAAGAAAAACGCAAGTTCTAGTATTAAAAAATGGAATCCATTAACATTAAAAATTCAAAGTTTAAGCAGTTATGATGAACCGTCTTACATCAGGGAAATGGGTAAAATGATAGATAAGTATAAAGAAATCACTGAAAATTTAGCCTAGCCAAATAAAGTGGACGGAACATGTGGAAGTTGAGATACAAATAAGGACGTATTTCGGTTTATTTCTAAGACTGCTGTAGG
The DNA here is from genome assembly GCA_004026905.1 of Hystrix cristata. Classification (NCBI taxonomy): domain Eukaryota; kingdom Metazoa; phylum Chordata; class Mammalia; order Rodentia; family Hystricidae; genus Hystrix; species Hystrix cristata. The sequence continues at coordinate 12,237 of PVJO010007355.1, read as the reverse complement.
AGAGCTTCCAGAAAATGAGAGAAAAGCAACATTTGAAGAGATAATGTTGAACATGTTCCAGAGTTGAAGGAAGCATAAATACTCAGATTAAAAACTCTTGTCAAGGGGCTGGGAATTTAGCTCAGTGATTAGAGTGCTTGCCTTGCAAGCACAAGGGGCCTGAGTTCGATCCCCGGCACCACAAAAAAAACAAAACAAAACAAAAAAAAACAAAAAAAACCTCTTGTCAAGTCCTGAATAGAATAATGGAAAAACAAATGCACATGTATATTAGTCAACTGTATCATAATAAAACTACAAAACGTCAAGGACAACGAGAAAGTGACAAAAACGCAAGAGTATGCAGATCTTCCATTAATGATCACCAGGCTAGCGACCTACTTGCCGTGAGCAATGATCCACGCTGACCGAAGAGAGGAATAGCTTCTAGTCGCTGAGGGAAAGTAACGTCATCCTTCTACTCCAAACTCATTTTCATTTACGAGTAAGGATAAAATCAACATGTTTTCAGATACACACAGTCAGTAAGAGACTGTGCTTACAAACAGAACTATTTCAGAAGAAAGTACGTTGGCAGAGAGGAAGTTGAATGTACGATGAAGTTCAAACAGTGCTTTTTAAGATCCTCATTGTCTCTCAACAGATAATACATCATGACGTTAAGCCTCATCGAGACACATGTAACGATTTGTAGGTAATCTTTAAGACAGTGGTTCCCAACTGGGAGTGATTTTTCTTCGTGGGGCTGGCTGGTTGGGAGTTTGTCTCTATGTGGCATGTCTACAAACATTTTGGTTGTCACACATTTTGCTCCACACTGAATTAGGAAGGACTGCTAAGGCTTTGTCAATTTTACTGAATTTTAAAGAACAGTCTTTTTGTTCCATTGATTCTATCATTTTTTTAGTGTATGTGCTGCCTAATTGAGCACTATTATTTTTATCCTTTCAATTTCATTGATTTCTATCTTTACCTCTATTGTTTCCTTTATTCTGCTTGCTTTGAGATTAGTTTGCTCCTCTTTTGCTATGTTCTCAAAGTGAGATATCAGAGAAATTATTTAATTTTCTCTCTTTTCTAATGTGTGCATTTAGTGAATGTGTTAAATTAACCTCTCAGTATCGCTCTAGCTGTAGCACACATTGGATCTGTTGTATTTTTATTTTCAACCAGGTCAGTGTTGTTTCTCTTTCCCCTTTGAGGCTTCCCCTTTGACCCACGGATTATCAAGAGGTATGTTCTTTCATTTTCAAGTATTTAGAGATTATCCTGTTACCATTTTGTTATTGATTCTAATTCCATTCTATTTTGGTCAAAGAACATATTTTATATGACTCCAATTATTTTTCTTCTGCTGGAGTGTGTTTTATGTCCCAGTATATGTTTCGTGGGCACTTAGGAAGAATATATTCTCCTGTGGTTTTCTCTATAAATGTTGATTAGGTTTTATTGGCTGATGATTTTTACTGAGTTCTCATATATACTTGCTGGTTTGCTGTTTTATTGCTCCATCAACTGTTGTGAGAGAGAGGTGTTGAAGTCTGCAACCACAGTTCCTGGGTTTTTCTATTTGTCTTTTCAGCTGTATCAGTTTTTGCTTCATAGAGTTTGTGACTCTGCATATATACTAAGAATGCTTATTGTAGCTGGCTGGAGGCTTAAGCCCAGTGGTAGAGTAGTGCTTACCCAGCATGCATGAGACGGCAGAGAGAGCAAGAGAGAGAGAGAAAGAGAGAGAGAGAGAGCAAAAGAGAGAGAGAGCGAGAGTGAGAGAGATTCTCTCATATTTATATTTCATTTATTTTTGTTTTTCCGTTTATCTTTTTTCAGAATATTTTTAAAATTCTATTTTTATTCATATGTAGTGTTTTGTTTTTAACTATTTTATTTATGTATGTTGACTATATCTGTTTTCATGTTTCCAATGATTGTTCTGGGTATTACATTATATGCCAATAACATTACAGAATACAGTACTAGTGTTGTCATATTACCATTAAAAGAGGAATGTTAAAAACTCGCTTCTCTTGATACCCACTTACCCTCCCTCTTTATAGTATAATTATCTTAAAATATTTTTCTACATATCAGACAGTATAATAATTTTTGTGTCGATCATCAAGCATATTTTGGAAAACACAAGAGGTGAGGGAAAGCCTAGTTCTTGTGTCAGGTATCTGTTTACCATGTTCATTTATTCCTCATCTGTACTACAGTCACAGCCTCTGAACTAATCTACTTCAACCTTGGTCTGCTTAAGCCCCCCCCGCTCTCCTTGGCACAACTGCAGAAGGAGCCTTTTGTGCATATCAGATGATGTCATCCCTTTGATCAAAGGTGTCTAATGTTTAGATCATGAGCATCCTGGAAGGAAAAGATATCATCCTCAGTTTGGGATGAAATCCTGAATGTGTGATGTTCCAAAATTCCTTCTTTTCATTATTTCCTTTCTGGTGAAAGCATTTTTTTTAAGTCATTCATTAAAGCTAAGTGTGGTGTTGACAAATTCTCTTTTCCTTATGTCTAGGAATGTCTTAATTTCTCCCTTGATTCTGAAGAATATTTTTATTTTTTCACTGGGTATAGGAATTCTTCAAATATTTTCCTTTCCTTTCCACTTCTACTTAATGGACTCTACTATATGTGTTTGGCTGTTTGTAATTGTTCCATAGTCTGAAGTTTCTTTTTAATTTCTTTTTTATTCATTTATTGTTCTTGTTTTCTGTGTTGGATCATTTCTATTACCATGTCTTCAAGTTCATTAATGGAATTGAATATAGTGTCAATGAATAAACACATATGTTAACTTTCAAATGATTTTCTTTCAACGAGGAGTAACACAATTCATTGAAGACAGAATAGGCTTCTCAGAAAGTAGTTCTTGAACAATTAGATATCCATATCAAAGAACTTTTATCCATACTGCTCACCATGTACAAAGGTAAACTCAAAATAGATTGCTATATCCAAATGTAAAAACCTAAAAATATAAAACTTCTTTAAGAGCACATAAAATAAATCTGTAGGTTAGTCAAAGGTTTTATATATTAAATAATTAAAGCATACTTCATAAAACAACAAATTGATAAGGCAAACCAAATATTGGTGAAGAAATTCACAAATCATATATATGATAAAGTACTTATATCTAGAGTATAAAAGAGATGGAGAGGCAGAGAAGGGGATGGGAACATAAAACAAGAGGTTTTATGTACATATACCAACTCTCCATGATGAATGTAATCATTATGTACTGCAAACATGTACTAATAAATATTTTTAAAATTCTCTGAAATCAATAATAAAAAACTAAACATTTGAATGAATGTTTCACCTAAACATATAAATAAATGGAAATTAAATACATGGAAATAAGCTTAAAACCATAAGTCTTTAGGTGAATTCAAATTAAAAACTACAATAAGATACTGTTATTTATCTTTGAGAATGGCTGTAATTAAAATGATTGACTATAACCAGTGTCTCAAGTATATGGTAGAACTGAAAATTTCACAGGCGGTTGGTAAAAGTGTAAAACACTACAAACACATTGGAAAATATTTGATAGTTTCTGGAAGATTTATATATGTACCCACTATATCAGTTACCATTCTACTCCTCAGGTATTCACTCAAGAGAAATGAAGAGCAGAGGGAAAGGAGGAAAAAAAAAAGAACCAAGATATATCATGTACAGGTACAAATTCCATATGATGAATGTTATCATTATGTATACCTAAAATGTACCAAGAAAATTAATAAAAAAGACACCTAGATCTTAGAAAATTAAATAGTAGAATTGGGATCCAAATATTGTTTCTTAATCTAAAATGTAAAGATTAACCATTATGTACTGCAAACAGGTACAAATAAAAATTTTTTAAATACCAAAAAAAAAGTGTGCTCTTATACAAATTCTCATATATGAATGTTCAGGTGTTGAGGAATTTAGCTTAGTGGTATAGTGCTTGCCAAGCAAGCACAAGGCCTTGCATTCGATCCCCAGGAGAGAAATAAGAAATGGGAGGAAAAAATGGAAACAAAGCTTTTGTAAATAGAGAAGGAGGAGGGAGGAGGGGGGAGGGGAGGGGAATGGGAGAAAAAGAAGCAACAAGATATGTCATGTACAGGTACAAATCCTCTATGATGAATGTTATCACTTTGTACATCTAAAATGTACCATTAAAATAAAATTTAAAAAAAATAACAAAGTGAATTTTAGCCATAATAGACAAAAGCTGAAGACAGCCTAAATATATATAAGCAGGAAAACTGGATAAACAAATTGACATATATATCCATAAAAAGAATACTAATTAGCAATAAAAGAGTAAAGTTTTGATACATGCTATATGTGTAGAATCTTTTTCATTGTACATAGAGAAGCCAGATGTTTTTAAAGAATACATATCATTTTCTTTATATAAAATTCTAAAAAAGCACAAAATAATCTATAGTTACAGATAGCAGATCAGTGTTTCCCTGAGGATGTAGCATGAGAAGAGAGGCGGGAGGGAAGGATTACAAAAGAATGTAAAAAAGCTCTTGGAGGTGGTTGATAAGTTGTGATTGTGATGATGATTTTTAAGGCATGAACATATTTTAAAATTTATCATATTGTATGCTTTAAATATGCATGCTTATTGGGGCTGAGGATTTAGCTCAGTGCTTAAAGTGCTTGCCTAGCAAGCACCAGGCCCTGAGTTTGATCCCAGACACCAATACATACATACATACATACATACATAAATAAGCATGCTTATTGTTTGTCGATTATAGCTTATAAACTGTTTCAAAAGAGAAACATAAAAGGTTTCATAGCCTCTCAGGGGAAGAAACCTTTTATCTAGCACTTAGAACTGAAGGAAATAACATAGTAGGTCTTCACAAAGAAAGTGCAAGTGGATTCTCTGTAAAATGTCTTCCGTGATATTTCTAAACAAGGTGAAGTGATGGGTTCATAAACCTGCTCTATATTCTTGCTCCCAAAGAAAACCAAGGGCATATCACTGCTACTCAAAGCCACAACAAATCTAAGAGAAACTAAGAAAATGCATGTTGGCTATAAAGTCTTTTATTTTTCCATAGCACCTAGAAAATTCTGAACACTTGATGAAGATTTTAAAAACCACTTAACTATTTAATCCATTCTCAGTGCTTAATATTTTAATATCATAATTACTAATTTTATGAAACTCATTTTGCTTTTAGAAGTGAATGTAAAGCAAACTAGCATATCATTTGTAAACTAATGGCAAGTTGTTCTGGGTTTTCCTTTCTGAGCTTTTCATTCTAATTTCTGCAGTCATTGCCAGTCCCATGGGCTGGTCATCCGGTGCACAGCACTGTGAGGGCACACCCCTGTGTTCATCCAGGGCAGAGCTTGCTCTTAAAAGGCAACTTCTATGCTTTTCATTTTATCCAAAAAATTAATTTGCTGGTAAATTCAATTAATTAACAAGACTTATATTTTGTGATTCAGTAAAAATATCATTAAAGTCAAGAAAAAGAACTTTAACAAATTGCTTAAATTATGGTGAAAAATTGTAGAAAAGGGGAAACTACTTGGTCCCTACAACAATGAAAAAGAAGAAACGTAATACCAGTATCCCAATGGAAAGGGAAATGATATGATATGTGTATGTCCATTATCAACGTTAACAATCAAGTAAGCTATATAAAATTATTGTCTGAATTACAAACAAATAATTACACATCTGAAAACAGTTTTCCTAAAGGGCTCATATTAAGAAAGATTTTTTCATAAACTTTGACATTTTAGCTTTAAGCAAAACTTCAATCCCTGAGTTTCTTTTTTCTTCTTTTTTTTTTTTGGCTTTGATGTTAATATTTGCCTGTTTCTAATCTCACAGAAGCGTGTTACCATCTTACAGGGAAGAAGTTAGCTCTGAAATAGTGTGGTACATTTAAACAAAAATATATATGAATATTGAATCAGCTCATCATTTAAAAATGTTACCATCTTCCAACATGACTCCCCTTGTGCTTTACTTTCCACAAAACCAAAACTCTCGTAGTTTCCCACATACCCCGTGTTGCCTCATATATGTATGTCCTTTTGCTTATTCTCTTCTCTTTGACAACGCATCTTACTCTACAAGAGTGAATTTCTTTCTGCTCTCACTCAACTGCCGTCTCCTCCCCACACCACTCACCTTCCTACCCTCCCCATTACAATCACTTTCTCTCCTTTACAGTTTCTTTACCTCATAGCTACCATTACTGTCACCCAACTCAAACTTCTTGTTTTCAAATTTATTTCTATATTTAAATGACAAAAGTATATACATTTATCAAGTACATTATATTTTAAAGTATATATATTGTAGAATGGTTAAATCTAGTTAGTTAACGTAAGTGTTGCCTCACATACGTATCATTTTTATAATGAGAACACTGAACATTTAATCTCATAGAATTTTTCAAGAGTACAGGATACCATCATGGACTATAGCACCTTGTTACATAACCAATCTCTTGACCTTATGCCTCCGGTCTAATTTTGCATCATTTGGGCAAAATATCCCCCACCTCCCCTACTTTTCCTAGTCTCGGGTAACCAATATTCTAGTCTCACCTTCTGCGAGACCAACTTCTTTAGATTCCACAAATGTGTAAGACAGTGCAGAACATGTGTTCTGTGTCTAGCTTATTGACTAAACATAATGATCTCCAGTTCCAACCACGTTGTAGGAAATGACAGGATTTCATTTTTTACAGCTGAAAAATATTCTATTACCACACTTCATTCTCCCTTGCTAGTTGAAAATTCTTTGTGGATAATAGACCTGTTATATTCTCATATTTTCTGTATTCTTTATTCTTGATGAATAATTATTACACTTTTTCAGAAAGACCCTGCTATAACAAAATTCTTAAAACTCAGTAATTTACTTAAAAAATGAATTTATGTACTCATAGTTCTAAAGGATAGGAAGTTCAAGGCCAGGGCATCAGCGGGTTTACTTGTCAGTGCTGCTTTCTCCTTCCTATGTATCACCTGGATACTGCATCCTCCCGAGAAGAGAAATGCTGTGCTCCCATATGGCAGAAAGAGGAAGCCGAAAAAGGACAGAACTCCTTCCATTAAACCCTGGTGTGGGGGCACTAACCCCACTCATGAGGAAAGGCGCCCTCAGGAGATAATTCTCTCTCATAATGTCATCACATTGGCCATTGAGTTTGAACACCTGTATTTTGAAGTGGTCACATTCAAACTATACCAGAGACAATGAAAAAGGGATAGTCTAAGGAAAGATAAAGATGTTTAAAAAAAGGAACAATCCACAGGCAACAGAAAGACATTCTTCAAAATTAAAAAAAAAAAAAAAAAAAAAAAAAAAAAAAAAAAAAAAAAAAAAAAAAAAAAAAAAAAAAAAGGCAGCAAAAATGGAAATTTCAAAAGAAAGTTGGAAGTCAAGAAAAAATCTCCTGGAAAGTCGGAGAAAAATGCAAATGAAAAATTTGGGGGGGGGCGAATTAAAAAAAAGTCCACAAAACCCCACATTGGATAGGAGTTCCACACAGAGGAAATAGAAATTATTAGAGAAATGATTAAATAAAATTTCTCCTCACTTCATGCATAGGTATCCTGTAATTTAAAATATCCACTGAGTGCCAGAACAGGAGGAAAACACTTACATGACCCTCCATCACAACTCAAAACACAGAGGATGAAAGATGATCCTAAAACTTCTGAGAGCAAGCAAGGAATTAAGATGAGCTTGGTGCCCTCAAAAACAGCAATAAAACTAGAAAACAATGGTAAACTATCTTAATATTGTGAGAGAAAGTATTTCCAACCTTAGAAATCTGTCCCAAGTTAATCTATTAAATGTCAGGTAAAAATAGAGGAATTTAATAAATATTTATTTGTCCATGTCTCATGAAACCAGGACAAACACGTATCTCACCAGTGCTTGTCCCTAGTTTCTGTTATCACGTGTATTATCAAGGGGGAAATAAACCAATTAGCTTTAGTTTTGTCACTTCTGATGCTAGTTAAGCCTTGGCGAGGAGAGAAGTAGAATGAGTCCTACCCTTTTCTCCTGGCCACAGTGAAGGACAGCCAGGATAATTACTGTGTCGAAGCGAAAGGATGGAGAGCCAGAGAAATAATACAGCTGCAACCCAAATCTGGAAGATTACTTGTGTATTTGAAGCTATCAAGAGGGCATGATATAGAAAAGTAAGAAAAAAGAAAGCATAGCTATCAACTTCAAGTTTGCAACATTTTGTGACAAAGAGACATGAAATAAAAATATGCCACATGGCTTAGCTGTGATATTTACAGTCAGCACTGAGCTAAGCAAAATATAATGAGACGATGGAAAGAGTACTACAAGAGAGAGAAATCCTCACTTCCCAGTAACAGGAAGCCATGAGATAATACATAAAACTGGAAAACAAAATCAAGAAATGGAATTGTAAGGATACCTTTGAGGGGGATGCTGGGGATGGAACTCAGGGCCTTGTACTTGAAGGCAAGCACTCTACCACTAAGCTAAATCCCCAGTCTCTGAAAGGATACTTTTTAAGACAATGATTATAAATACCAGAAGAAATAGCTAAAATTCAGATAAATCCACACTGTGAATAACATAATTGCCATCTTGTCTCTTCCATTTCTGTCCCCAATCTTTTCCTACTTCCACTCCTTTAGCAGTTTCATCTGGCACTTACCATCAGATTTCTGAATGTAAAGATTAAATTTGTGAAGTCATAGATTGTAGGTATATGTATGTGTCACAGGGTATATGTATGTATCCCCGGTATCTGCTCCTAGCCGTATGTTGTTGATGTTGTTACACAAGGAAATCTATCTGTGGTATGTTATAAACATTGAAATGCACCAGGAGACACCCTGCTAGTACAGTCAGAGATCCCAAACTGCTCCCCAAGGAGTCTGCACACTAAGAGTCAGCAACGTGGATTTATTTTGTGCTGTACCTCCCTATGCAGGCGGAGAGATAATTAAAAGAAAAGTAAGGAGAAGAGGAATAAAGATTTGAAGATTCTGAACATTTGTTCAACTTAAAAGTAATCAATGAACTAGAATTGTCCTTTTTCAACAAAAATACATGGAGACCCAAAACATTTCAAATATGTCAGAAAATAACAGCTAACACTCACATGGTACTTGCTGTTGGCTAAGAACACTCTGAGAAAACAGGCCTCTGTTAATTCAGTTGACACTAGCTATACTATATGGCAAATATACATGCAATGTTTTTATTCTAATTCTGCAACTGAGGAAACAGACATAGATTAATTCTCTGAGATTACACAAGTAGTAAATGAAGAGGTCAGTCTAGCCTAGCTCTGGGATCCTTGTTGTTTGCTATTAATTCATGAAATGAAGTCCACAGAGAACCACGCTTGGGTCTGTGTCTCTTTCTGATATTAACCACTGATAGGAGAAAGTTAGGCAAAGAAACTCTGTGCATCAGTGTATCCGGGTATGTTTGTATAGCTGGTGTTACCGATAGAGGGAAGAGTCAAGTGAAAATGAGCTGGTTGGTATCAGATGTGCATTAGTTGGTCATTACTGTGGACCCAAAGTTATGTATGAAGGGTATATGCTGTAAAGTCACATGTAACTTCTTCAAAAGCCTGTATGCAGTCTCCAAATTGAGGACCTTCTGTGGGATCAAAAGGGGAAGAATCAAGGTTGGAAAATGTACTGATTTTTGGCTCAAGAGTAAGAAAACTGGATTTCAGGGGCTGAAGAGGGAGGCTGTGTTCTAGAGGTAATGAACAGGCATGCTGAAGAGAACCCTGATCAGAGAAAAAATAGAGGAAGAGAAGACTATCAGAACTCTAAGCCAAAAGTGCTATGAAAAGAAGGTATTTCTCAAGTCAACTGAGTTTAAATTTTGTTTAAAAAATTTAAAAGAATGTACAAGAAATGAAAAGACCTGTTTCAAGATCTGACTATTAGTTATCAGAACAGGTCAGGCCCTTTGCAAATCTGTTCAGATATTATACCTTATCAGGAAAGGTGTTCCAGAGTTTGAGTGCAACTCTCAACCTCACCTGAGGAGGCTGGAGTACATTCCAAGATGTCCCAGAGGGAAACTCGAGAGTGGGTGACAGAAGCTCTGTGGAATATAAGCAAGATGCTCATTGTGGAGCAGCTTCAATTCCTGCTCTTTCCCAGCTGTGCTCCAGCACTTGGCTGCAGAGAGAACAAAAGCTCCCCAGAGACCCAGCATTGCTGTGCTTTGCTGCAGGGAGTTCAGCTATCAAGGAAGAGATAATCGTTAACTCTTGGCTGAGGGATTGAACTCATCTAATTCTTGCAAAATGAATTATAAGTCACACAAGAATGGCTTTCCTAGTCTCAGAATCTGATGTCATCTAGGAACACCGAGTCCTGCTTTGGAGACTGTGGGCCAGTCACCGTCCCTCTTCCACTGAAAAGCAGAGAGCGGGCCTTGGAAAGCCGTGCTGCAGTGTTGGCGGCAGGGAGGCTCTGCCCTCCTCCCAAAGAGGCAGTTTCCTGCCCTTTTTGAAATGGCCTCTCATTGTTGACATCTTCAGGGGCTTAGTGTTTGATGGAAATTCCTTCTACCAAAGGGAAACTGGGGAGTTTAAAGAGGATTGTGTCTTTCAGAACTCATTTATTCCATAATAACAAAGGAGCAAGGAATTAAAATATCTTTCCAGGCCTCTGTAAGCATAGAAGTCTAAGGAACTAAACATGTAGATAGGATGAGAGAAACAACAAACGTTTACAGCATCTTAATATGCATATTTTAAGGTGTGAGACATTTAAAAAATCCCATCACTGAGTTACAGAACACAATTTTTGGCTGTGCTGAGTAATTAGGAGGGTGTCTTTTTCTGAAAGTACCCATGTGTCTATGGTACAAACATCTGTCCAACATCTGCCGAGAGGAAGAATGCACACATTGAGGAAAATTGCTTTTGTGCAGGAACAACAAACCTTCCGTAAGAGTTGGCCAAAAAAAATGTAAGCTTTTATTTTGTTGAAATTATGTTTTTGATTTCTGGCATTACAAAAGGAGTATTTAAAATGTAAATTGATTCACAGTGGTCCTGTTAACTGAGGCCAGCTGTGCAGATGCAGACTAGACATCATTTGTTCTCGTATTACTTTTCTTTTTCTCCGTGGCATTTTCCCAGATGCGTGCAAACATACTGTACTATCCTCTCTCTCTCAATACTCTCTCTGTCTCCCTCCCCCCTCTCATGAGAGCTGGTTGCACAGTCTATGTGGCTATGTGTCTTGTCTGCTACTCAAGCCAGAAATCCCCGGGGCACTCAGGAAGGGAGGATGGAAGCGATGTAGGGGAAGGCAGAATGACCTGGAACCTGGTGGCCGAGTCTGAAGCCACGAGAGGCAGAGTTAATACCCACCTGCATTAGTCTCTCACCACCAGCAACCTTCCCACTTAGACGATGGGTGTCCCAGAAAAGAAACTGGCACCCATCACCCTGGAGCTAGAAGTGGAGCTGCCAGGAGCAGGAGAAGCTGACGCCAGACACCCAGCTAGAGCTGCTTCCGCCATGGCCCAGCTCCTACGCTGTGCTGGCCAGTCATGTTACCAAGGAGATAAGCCCCTCCGTGAGAAATCTGACTCTGCCAACTTCACATACAACGACTCTTAGAGCCCACACCACACAGACACTCTATAGGAAAGAAGATTCTGGGCAGCACAGCTCTGGCTTAGCCAAGTTGATATACTAGAAATCTGTCACACTGCCCTAGAGAAATAGTCCTCTGGAGAGGAGTGCAGAATATACAAGTGACATTATATTTATGGAAAACTGGAACTAATTTAAAGGTCTCGTAATACCTGAGCATTGTCTATTTAAGACATAGTGCAATTCCGACTGATGAGGTTGAGATATGTATTAACATAAAAAGAGCCACATGTATACTATGGCAGCACACATAAACACAACGGGACTTTCTAGTATGCTTGTTCACTTATTCAACACATGCTTGTAACTTACTCTGCAGAGTACTCTTCTAAGCACCCACACTGGAAGAATACTCTGCAGTAAAACAAACAATCCCCTGCCTTCTGGGGGCTGATATTTCAACTAAGGAGAAAGACCATAAAAAGAAAATAAATAAGTAAAATATATCATGACATAAGTGGTGATGAATGATATTGAGGCAAAGAAAGATAGCAAAGGAATAATAAATATTGGAGATGATTACGATTTTAAATGAGGAACCCAGAGA
>PVJO010007354.1:0-82432 GCA_004026905.1 Hystrix cristata | reverse complement strand
GTGAAGTAAGCAGCTTTGCCCTGCAACACCTTTCTACCATGATTCTACTTCTACTTGGAGCCAGCTGATCATGGACTGAATCTCCTCAAACTGTGAACTAAATTAAACCTCCAGGGAGCGTCAGGAATTTTGTCTTAGGAACCAGAAACCCTATATACACATACTAGTACTTTGTTCCTTTTTTTCTATCTCTTGCAGTACTGGGATGGAACCCAGGGCCTTACACATACTAGAAAAGTGCTCTGCCACTGAGATTTACATCTTTAGCCTTTAAAATTTTTTTTTATTTTAGCTGGGTATGGTGGTGCAAGTCTGTAATCCCAGCACTTAGGCGGCTGAGGCTGCAGGATCACCAGTCTGAGGCCAGCCTGGACTACATAGTGAGTTCAAAGCCAGCCTGAATTACATAGTGACACCCTGTCTCAAGAAAACCAAATAAGTAAGTAAGTAAATAGATACATTTTGTTGTGAGACAATGTCTTGCTGAGTTGCCCAGGCCAGCCTTGAGCTTGTCATCCTCCAGCCTCTGCCTCCTGAGTAGCTGAGATGACAGGGATATGCCACTGTGCCTGGCAGTACATTGTTCCTTTCTCTTGGTTGGTGATATTCCAGTATATGGATGTGCCGCAGCACCTTTTGTGGTATTCAGCTGTTACGCATAATGATGATTTTTTTTTTTTTTGAGTGCTGGAAAACCCCAAGACCTTGTGTATGCTAGGGAAGTGCTGTACACCTAGCTACACTTCCACCCTACTGTGTACAATCTTGTATTTTGTGGACATATTTATTTTTCATACTTGAGTGTGGAATTTCAGAGACATAGGTGTATATTTTAATTTTATTTAAAAAGCAAAAACTGTCAGACCTTTTCCAAAGGTGCATCAATGAAGAATAAACAAAAACACTGTGGAATAGTCCTACTGTGGGATACTGTGCCACAGCTAAAATAGAGCCATGTGTATACACAGGGATAAATTTCAAACCTAACCTTTGGCAAAAACCAAAAGCAAACAGTAGATTGAAATATTCAGTGTGATGCCATTTATGTAAAGTTTAAAAGCATGGAAGACAAATACTATAAATAATTATAGATACGTAATTATGAGGTAATAGCATAAAAGCTTATTTGTAAAAATAGTCATTAATTTCAGCATGGTGGAATCTTCAAGAGAGGTTGACGGATGGGGCCAGAGGGGTTCATAATAGGATTCAGCTGTGCCTGTAGAGTTGTATTTCCTTAAAAACATCAGAAACAATTATGGTAAAGTGTTCAGATTTAATAAAGGTGAATGCATGCTTCATTGTGGATATTAATCTCTGTACCTTTTGGTTTTTCTGGCGCTGGCCTGTTAGTTCCTGAGGATTCCTCCTGAATGTTAATTCTGAACTATTTCTGCTCTTCTCCCCTGCCTGCTGCCTCTACGGGTGGCTGAAGCCCAGTTGAGCAGGAGGTAGTTGGGGCACAGCACTGTCTTCTCTGACTCGTGCGTCTGCCAGGGCATTTCTTATGTCTCTTCTTTATGTCCTTCATGGTGGCCCTTATAATGGTATCTCTTTTCCCTTGAATTTCTTGTAATTTTTTATTTCTGAAATTTTTTTTTTTGCCATTTCTATTCTAAATCTCCTAGTTCCTGGTTCATGTCCTACTGCTCTGTCACCCTCTGGTGTCTGACTTTCCCTTCCTGCAGTTCTTTGTTTCTGCTGTGTCATCTTCCTGCACAGCTACCATTGCTTCATTCTGTACTTTTAAGTTCATAATAGAAGGTTGAGTTAAAATGTCTTCTGCTTTGTGGTGACATTTTCCTGGTGAGTTTTCTTTCTGCAGGCAAGTTTTGCTACTTCTTTTCAGCTTTGTTTTGTTTTCTGGCAGAACCTTTTTATGACCATTTTTCTTATGATCTCTTTGATTGGATGTTGAGTTACAACTTTCTATTATTTAGTTTTAGATGAGTTTGATTTTTCTAAACCAACAATTAGCAAAAGAATCCCATGGTGGGAGCAGGGAGTGAGCCTCAGCTCCAGGGCTCACTCCTTCCTCTGGTTACAGTGGGGATGTTCCCGTGTAGTGGGTATGTTTCCTCTGACTGCAGGGTCCTGACCTGACTCTGGTGGCCTCTTGTGGCTACCCTAGAGCTTCCCTGCTTCCTTCCCCAGTCACCCATCTGGAGGCTTCCTTCCCCTTACTGCTGAGGGGGGCTGCTCTCTGTTGGAAGTGACACCAGGCCCTCACCTGGTTGATTCTTCCCATCCCAGTGTGCTGACCTCTTCCTTGCCGTTCTCTGTCCTCTTAGGGCTGAATTTCCCCTGGGGACTGCTGGGCTCTGCCACCACCTAGTCTTTTGCACAATTTCTGATATTCTCTGTGTTTTCTGTGTTAGACAGGGGTGCTGCTACACACATTATGAAATGTGTAAACTTTCACTTCTTGTTTCACTGAAGATGCAATTTGTAGGCATCTCATGGCCTTCATTCATGTTGCCCTGTATGCAGCGGACAGACCTGCCAAACTGTCACCATACCTGGGCCAGCTGTGTGGAGCCCTTTGTAGGCACATAAGGCTCTCTGCAGCCAGGAGCAGTATTCCCTTTGGCTTTTCCCTGTGCTTCAGCCAAACTAGTTTACTCTCCCCCCAGGGAACTGTGGCACATTCCTTCCTCTGTGGTCCTACTGTTTTCCAAAGCCGCAGTGTCCACTTCAGTGCTTCTTCATGACAGCTGTGGTGTTGGTGACCTACCGTGTATCTTTCCCTCTTCCTTTCTATAGGATCAGGACTCAACCCACTACTCTCAGGAGGGCCAGGTGCATAAACCTAGTGCAGTTGTCAATTCTGATGTCAGTTGGAATGGATTAAGAATGGCTGAGTGGATTAGTGGAGTACAGTTCTGGGTGCGTCTGGATAATTGACATATAGGCGGAAAACAGAAGGCAAGATCCACCCCACATGTGGGTAGCATCAACAAATAAGCTTGTACCTGAATGAATAAAAAGGAAAGAAGAAGGAAGTCTTCTCTTTTTCCTTTTGCCAAGGTCTTCACCATTGCCTTTGCTCATCTGCACTTCCTTCAGACTTCTAGCATAGACCCTTTGACTGTCTGACACAGACTTGCACTGGACTTTGCAGTGAGAGCCAGGCCTTTGATTCAGTTGGGTCCTCCAGCTCTCCAGCGTGCAGACGGCCATTCTGCATTCTTCCACCCCTTGTTCAGGAGGTAGTCACGGTAAGCCTACCTGGTAAATCCTTCATACATCACATTTTTATATTAAATCTGTTCCTCTAGGGAACTTTAACTGACAACCCAGCTTGTGAGTTTTGGTGCCCCTTCCCTTGGCAACAATGACTGCTTCAGGAAAAGATAGATTCCAAGGAGAGTGGATACCTTTCCCTGAATCTTCCCTTTACTCAGCTGAGAAGCTGGCCTCTTCTCTCAGGTCACTGTGTTGGTGAATGCACATCTGGAGGAACACCCCAGCTGCAGGATTAGAGGGCGCAGCTGACAGAGCAGATATTGTGTCCTTATTTAAATCCTGGTCCTTCTGTGGTTCCTTGTAACATAAGCCAGTTGCCATATAGTGTTAGCTCAAGATATTTGGAGTACATTTTGTCACGTGCCACTGAAAAGACCCTGACAAATACACCTTACTTTGTTCTCTCATAGCACCTCTGCGCTATGGTCATTGCGTTTGCCTATTTGTCTGTCTCCCCACTTGAATGCCCTTTACTGCACCTGATGTGTCCAGTACTAGCTTTGTGACTGGCCAGCACTGAGCAGTAAATTTAAGTTAAAAAAAAAATTGAAACTGCATCTCTCCCTTTTCAGAGTCTTCACAACCCTCGTGGTCTCGCACTGCACTCCCAGTCCTTCATGAAGTCTTCCTGTCTTGTGAGCAAATGTCTGTGCCGTGTCCTGTACTGGGCCCAGCTCAGAGCAGCCTTTCTCAGGAGCTACATCCTCTCCACCTGGTTTCTCCAGCCAGAAGTGATGTCTCCCTCCTCGGAGTTCCTATATCTCAATCAAATGGCATCTCTCAATGTCTTTCATTAAGGGTTTTCAATGCCAGGAAGCAAGGAGCTACCACCGTGCCTCTTCCTCAAAAATCTGTGGTTGCTACATGCGCACATTGTCGGTACTGAGGGTAGATAGAGGCTGGTAGGATTATTGGCTGCAGAAGTCCTTCCTTATGCTGTGTAACACGCGGGGTAGACCCATAGGACCTGAGAAAAGGTGAGTCATCCTTCTGCAATAGGTATGAAATTTGAAAATCTAATTGAAATAGTAACCACTTAACTCCTCATTTATTTACTGTTTTTATATTTGGTCCTTCCCTTGAACTCAGTATTCACAACTCAGAGCCCAGTTTTGTTTTTCTGATCCCTCGCAGGATAGACCACACCAACTGAGAGTTCATACTACCCAGAATCTGACCGAATCTTGCCTTCTGCCCAGTAGAAAAGACTTTACTGGGCCAGTGGGAAAAGAGAGTGTATTGAGTATCTTTGAATAAAAAAATCTTACGGTGGGAGGAACACAGACTTAAAGTTTACCAGTAGAAATGCAATGGAACATCATTCTTTAATCTTCAAAATAGGCCAAATATATAAATATAATATTTGTATATATGGAGAGAGAGATTAATTGATTGAGATTGATTAATATTTTAAGCTGCGAAGAGGGTGACAAGCCCAGCCTGCGCAACTTAGCAACTTAGTGAGACCATGTCTCAAGAAAGCATGACGGAGTTTGGGGATTTAGCTCAAGTGGTAGAGCACTTGCCTAGCATGCGCAAGGTCCTGAATTCAATCTCTGGCACCACCCCTCCCTCAAAAAAAGGATAGGATGTAGCTGAGTGCGAAGACCTCTGGGTTTAATCCCCAGTAGTGCAAAAAAAAAAGAGTGTGAGTGAATGGTACTAATACACTGCTATTGTGAATGAATTGCTGTATGTTTTGGGAATACAACCTGCTATCTATGGAAATAATACATGGATTATATTTAGTAATGTCTCCTTTGTTTATTTATCCTCAGAAATCAAGGTTCCAGTGTAGAAGGATTGTATTCAAGAAAGTTTACAGTTGTTGTATTTGTAAAAGCAAAAACCTAAAGACAGTTTATCAGTAAATACTAAGCAAATGGTTCATCTGTAATACAGGATATATCATGTGGTTTTTAAAAACATTTTTGTAGATTTGAAAATCTCTCTGGTATAGTGGTAGCTGGCAAGTAATATTAATGCAGTGATCTTTGGAGGAAAAAATGGAAATCTATGTGTGTACACGATTATTTGAGTCTGGAGAAAGAAGTGGCAGGATGCCATCTCTGCTATGAAAGTTCATTACCTGAAGCGGGTGCTTGGGATGGGGAGAAAACACTAACATCTATATCGTTTGAATTATACAAGCATGTCTTGTATTATGATTTTTTAAATAAAGTGAATATTTACCACCCCCCAATCGTTTTAGGAACAAAGTAAGAATAAGGTCATGCCTTGGGGTTATCTGGTACCTGAGTTATCATTAATCCAGCAGACAAGTAACAAGGAAGAGGGCCTCTGAACAGCCCAAGCATGTGTCCAAAGTTCAGACTCTGGCTAGATCATTGACCTTTGTCTTAGACAACCCAAACTAACTTTTGCAGCCTGGGCACCTTCGGGAGGATGCTGTTGCCAGTACCCTGAGGGCAGCCTGTAGTGACAGCCAGTCTGAGCCCTGGGGTGTACAGATGATGAAAGCACAGACACTAGGATTCAGGAAGCCAGGGCTTCCCAGGAAATAACTGCTCTTCCTAGTGATGATGCCGATTTACTGGGGAGAAACAAATTCATTCTTTGTGTAATCTTGTAAAGGCTCCTGATTAGAGTGTGACACCATCCAGATAGGAGTCTTTCTGCTTTGCTGCCTGCAAAGTAAGTTTTGTTCTGCTGTCAGTGCCAGCACAGAGCTGTGATCCCTGCATGGTGAGGGAAAAGATAGAGTAGCTGCCTGAGGTTAGAAGTCTGCAGAGCCAAGCGCACAGAGACAGAAAGGGCCGTAGCTCGCAACAGTGGATGGGTTCCTACACGGGCATTGTTTGCTCTTTGAGTGAAGTAAGGTCCACCATCTACAATCTAAAATCTTTGGGGCCTGATGACTGACCCTTGGAATTGAGAGATTTTCCAGAGTCCAGTTGTCCCATGGTGGCCTTCCACCCAAGAGCTCCCCCTACCCCGGGCCCTCCACTCCTCTCCTCACCTGTGTCCTCCTCGCCTCCTCACCTGTGTCGCGGTTTCTTAGTCTTTCCTTGTTCTCATCACCCTGAAACCTGGTAGCACTGGTCAGGTCTCTTGTAGAACATAATCTGAGTGTCTGATGTTCTTATGTTTAGTTTGTGGTTACATTCACATCAATGCATTTATTTCATTTTACTTCTTTTATTTATTTATCTTTGCAGTGCTGGGGATTGAACCCAGGTCCTTGTACATGCCAAGCAAACACTCTGCCATTGAGCTGTACCTTCCACCCCCTTCGCCAAGTGTTTTGTGTCTGTGTGTTTGTGCGGTATGGGGATTGTGGCGTATGGCCCACCTTATGCATACTAGGCAAGTGCTCCAGCCCTTTTTATTTTAAGACATTGTCTTTGTAAGTTGCCCACACTGGCCATAAATTGCAATCCTCCTGCCTCAGCGTACCAGTTACCTGGGATGACAGGGGTGAGGCACCATGCATGGCACCAAGTTATCATTCTAAGCCTTGGTACCTGTTAATGGCATCCAAAGGACTGAAGTTTTCCAGTCTCTTTCTAAGAGCAACAAGCAAGCATCTAGGACAAATTTTGTTTTGTTTTCTAGGTGTTTACTTGTTCTTCATGCAGGGTAAAATCCCACATTGGCCTCAGAAGACGTTCAGGGTGGGCCATACGTGCCAGCCTTCTGCTCTAGTCAGCTTGCCCACAGGGAGCGCAGACTGCTGCTGCAGAGAGCAGTTGGGCAGTCAGAAGGCCTTATTTGTGTTACCACGTTGTGCTTGCATAATAAAGCCCAGGTAAATTATGTGTTTGTGCCAAAAGTCTTGCACGCTCTTTTTCTGATCTCTTCTGAGTTATCTGATGTGGCTAGCAAAATCACTGCTGCGGTTTAGATCTAGAATGTTCCCAAAGGCCTGATGTGTTCAGAGGTGGGCTTTTAGAAGGTGACTGGATCATGGGGGTGCTATATTCATCAGTGGATTCAGAGTTCAGAGCTAATGGTGCTGTTAGGAGGTCAGGCCTGATCTGGAAGGGTGTATCTCCTTCCCCAGCTCCTCCCTGCCCTCCCTCCATGACAGGTGCAGCTTTCCGTCCCCAGGCCCTTTCACCATGCCCTTCCTGCTTTGGAGCCAAGTGACTGTGGCCTGAAACCTCAAAACCATGAGCCCAAATAAACCTCTCCTTTACACTGTGGCTGCCGGGAAAACAACGAAGACCTGGCACACCCCGAGAGCCGTCTGCGGTTCTCATCGTCAGCGCCAGTGTAGTTAATGCTTTCCCAGAGCACAGCACCAGGAGAGTGGGTTTTGTTTTTTTTTGTGTGGGGTGCTGGGGATCAAACTCAGGGCCTTACACTTACTAGGCACACGCTCTACCACCAAGTTAAATCCCCAGCCGCAGGAAAGAGTGTTTTATCAGTGTTGTCAGTTCACTCAAGACTGAGGTTTTTATCAGACATGAATTTATCACATTAATGGACATAATTTTCCATGCATCTTGATCAGTAGGAACCATTAATTCCCATTGTATTTTCAGAGTATTTTATGCAATGTTGCTTCTCAGATTTCTACAGCCAGCTTACATGAATGTTCATCCACTCCTTCAAGGTTTAGTTCTTTGAGTTATAATATTTAGATATGCTATACATTCACATCTTGTTAAATCTACTCCACCAACACCCATTGAAGATTTTTGGTTTTTTGTCCTGTGTAATGTTTTCTCATTTCCATTAACTTTTGTTTTGCATCACTGTAAAATTTGACTTTTTTAATCATTTACTTATTTATTTTTGAGACCAGATTGTACCATTTAGTTCAGCCTGGCTTTGAACTTGCTCTATACCCAGGCTGGCCTTGAACTCAAGATGCTCCTGCATCAGCCTCGTAGATCCTGGGATTACAGGCTGACGCCACTGTGCCTGGCCCTTGACCTGTTTCTCTCTGCCATATATGGAACATGAAAGGCTGACACACACCCTGAGATCAGGCTTAGATGACATCTCTGCATTGTCGGTGAGAGGAGCTGCCTTTCTTCTTTTTATCTTCTCACTATTACCCATAAGGGTATCTTTGACTCTATTTGCCATTTTCATGATTTAAAGGAACAAAGAGCAACAAAATAGCAGCACACAGCAGATACTTGGGAAGAATGCGGTAATACAACTGAGTCTGAGGTGATTCAAGCCAGGCTAAGTGGCAGAAAAAGTTTTGGTGCCAGACCTGGGGA
Organism: Hystrix cristata; assembly: GCA_004026905.1. Taxonomy (NCBI): domain Eukaryota; kingdom Metazoa; phylum Chordata; class Mammalia; order Rodentia; family Hystricidae; genus Hystrix; species Hystrix cristata. Next base: position 73,988 of record PVJO010007354.1, on the reverse strand, counting down.
CTCTCTTTTCATTTTAAGAGAACTCTTCACACTTCAGAATTGCAAATAAGGAATTATGGGCTGAAGTTTTTGAAGAAAAATTTCTAAGCTACATTCGCTAAATGTTTCCAGAGCACCTAGGATGGTGACTCCTGGGGTTTTCCAGAGACCACTATAACCTTGAGCTGTGTATGCTGACTGGATAATCAGCTCAGTCACAGTGAAATGATGTCATTTATAGATAACACTCTACCTTGTAAATACACCACAGTTAGATATAAAATTTGTTAGTTCAATATATGAGTTTAAAAATGTGTATATATGTATTTATATGTAGATGCATGAAAAATGGATACCATATGTATAATATAGTTTCACTTGAAGTCCAAGGTCTTAGGCTGCAGACCACCACTTTTATCCCGGGTCTTGCACACAAAAATGAAAATGAATGTCTGGTTCATAGTTAAAAGTACAAAAGTGAGTGACAAGTGGAACCACACTGAGAATGAACTCAGCACACAGATCATAGACTTACAAGGCAAAAAGCAAGTAGAAGTAAAAACAGGACCCTAGAGGAGTGGCTAAGAGGAAGCAGGGAAAGAAATAGGAAGCTTTGTCAAGTAAGTGCCGCTTGTGTAGAGCCCACAGGGTGAGGGGGCTGGAGTGGGGGGAGCCGTCACCTCCCCCGCGCTGGTCACTAACTGCTGTCCCTCTTCAGTAACAGTCTGCAGTGGAGCGGGATAAAGGCTGAATTTCCCACTGCCCCTTGCAGCTAGGAGAGGCCATGGGCTGGGTTTGTTAGAGCAGTATAATAAGAAACGGCAGTGAGGTATGAAGGTGTGGTGAGTTTGAAGGCTGTTGAGTAGCTGAGGATAGACACGAGATTGTAGAGAAGAGGAAAAATAAAGCCTTATGTACCTTCTGAAGGCCTAGTGCAACACTTCTCTGCTGTTTCTCAATAGCACTTCAATGCTGAATCTGAGGTGGTCCTTATGAAATAGTGAGCCACTCCCTTGTTCCGTGGGATCTGTGCCACCCCTCAGCAAAAAAATGCCCTTTCACAGGGCCACGGTGTGCTGGCCCTGTGAGGGGGGAAAAGTCAGTGCCTTGGCTTGAATACCTCAGAAATGACCTGGTCCCACCTGTCATCCTAAGTGTCAGCCACTTGGGTTTATTTAGTATTTACATTTAAAGGAATTACTACAGCATAGACCAATGATGGGAAACCTTTCAGAGCTTTCAGTGATTCAAATAGCCCACTGTGGCATGTGTGCTGTAGGTTCACTACCACTGGCATAGGCCAACATTTAGCGCCTTCTACCTATTAAAAAACAAAAATGAGACTGGTGTGGTGGTACACACCTGTAATCCCAGTGAACTGGGAAGCTGAGGCAGAAGGATCACAAGTTCAAGCCTAGCCTGAGCAACCTGGTGACTTTGTAAGACCCTATCACAAAATAAAAATGAAAAGGGCTAGGGATGTAGCTCAGTGCAAAGGCCCTGGTTCAATCCTCAGCACTGGAAAAAGGGCAGGGGCACAAAGAATAAACTTAGAAGAAAAAGTCTCTGAACAGTATATACTAGCTTACACATTTCTGTAATAAAAAGCAACCCTACAATAACCTCAGGATCTTAGGCCTTTGTTTTGTTTTTCAGTGAAGCATAGTAACAGAAATTTATTGGTTTATAAAAGAACAGCTGAATCCAAAGTAGTTCAAGTGACCTGCTCAGATGTTTAGGCCTCTTCTTGTTTCTTAGGGAGGCATTTTCTAACATCTTTGTCTTAGCTTTGCATCTTTGAGGTAACATCTGCAGTTTACTGTCACACAGGTGTTGCTGTGGAATAAAACCAGAATCTACATTTTTTTTTTCAGACAGGCTGACCTTGAACTCACGGTAATCCTCCTGCCTCAGCCTCCCAAGTGCTAAGATTACAGGTGTGTGCCGCTATACCTGGCACCAGAATCCATGTTTCTCACACTGGCACATTTACCCCTAAAACAACAGTTGGAATGTAGATATTGAAGTAAGTCCTGCCAAAACTGACAGTGGAATATGGAAAAGAATTTCTGCAAGCCAGGTGTAGTAGTGCACGTCTGTAATCCCAGCAGTCTGGGAGACCAAGGCAGGATGATCACAAGTTTGACCTCAGCTTGGGCAGTTTAGCAAGACTCTGTCTCAAAATAAATAAAAAGGGGCTGGAGATGAGAGCCTTGGGTTTAGTCCCCAGTAACACCAATAAGTAGGTTAATAAATAAAATTACTGCAGTAAATCTTTTTTTATTTTTTGTAGTTGAATTACTAACCTATGTATTGGCAATCACATACCCCCAAACTGGTTTCAGACTAAAAATTCAACCACAGTCTTTCAGCCTAAGAAAGTTTAGTTTGTTAAAACTCTATAGAGATGGAGATTTTAGAAAATATCAAGGAAATACACAGATTCTACAAAAAAATAGGGCAAACCTTTTTTTTTTTTTTTTTTGGTGCTGGGGATCGAACTCAGGGTCTTGTGCTTGCGAGGCGAGCACTCTAACCACCGAGCTAATAAAACCTTTTATTTGGAACATGAAACTGTCTTAGTCTGTCACCCGCTTTCCCCCCTGCTGCTTCCGCCAGTGCTGTGACCACGTCATTTAGTGTTTTACCAATCCAGTTTTACCTTAAACACACAATTTAAAGCCCTTCCTGCTCAGTGCCACTGACACAGTCCAGGTTCACCAGGGACCCTAAGCCACCCTTGAAGACAGGTACTAATCTGACCACCCAGGTGCTCTCGGTGTCCTCTGGGACCCAGGCTTGGTTGGAAGCAGAGTCCTGGCCCCATGCCCCATTGCCGACTAGGTTTCCAGAGATGTGGGTGTGGGGTTGGGGCCCGTGACACCAGGGACACCACCACAGCAGACTGTTTCAGAGACTTGGCTTATCACTGATGAAGTCTGGCCTGTGCTTAGTTGCTTCTTTCTCACCTGTGTAGACTTCTCTGTAGGCTGCATAAAATATCACTTCATTGATCTCTATATTATTAGGACATGATGCTTAGGAATAGTTGTCAGGTGTTTTCTTTGGCAGGAATAGTTTGATCCCTGTTTGGTGTGGTGTGAAAGAGTGCCCACCTGTAGGATCACCAAGCTGTTCATTCTGTGTCCCAGGTTTCCACTCACAGAGACTGCCCCTCCTTTGCTTCCTTTCTTCTGGCCTCTTTCTTCACCTCCACCCTGATCACACACCCCAGTTCTTTGCCTATGGTGTCTCCAGCATCCTTTCTCTGAGCCAGAGCCTGTGTTTTGCTCTTGGGAGATGTTTAGTAAATGCCGACCAAGTGATAAAATGCATTTCCCTTTTTATTCTGTTCCTTGCCCATGACACTAATTTTAATTTAGTTAAGTTACATTTAAAAGTTTTAGGCCATGGTGTATTAAAGCACTTTTGTGACACATTCTCTTTGGTCAGATCATTCAGCAGCAAAAGAATTTAATGAAAGCCAGGTGCAGTGGCATAGGCCTGTAATGCCAGCAGTTGCCTGTAATCCCAGCACTCCGGAGGCTGAGATGGGGATCACCGTGAGTTCAAGGCCAGTCTGGGTTACATAGTGAATTCAAGGCCAGCCTGAACTACAAAGTGAGACCCTGTCTTAAAAAAAAAAAAAGAAAAACTGAAATTTTATTCAAGTTATAGAGGAAGTAAATCCCTCCAGTCTAGGATTATCCCTTCATATATATATATATACATATTATTTCATGTAACTTAAAAATAAAGCATCACCCCACTAGATGTACCAGTGTAATTACTTGAATAGAAGTGTTTTTAAATGGCTATTACTTTACTCCTTAATCGAATGTACTCCAGTTTTGGACAGTTCCCACAATTTGCCCAGCCGTCATTTTCACAGAAACCAGGAATTCACGACCTTGAGTCTGTCCTGCTTTTAGCTACACTTAGTCTATCTTTGGCTCTCCAGAGAGTGATAGCCGCCCCTCAGGGTCATGCTGGAATCCCCTGGGGGCGCTGAAGCCCCATCTTGTCTCCCAGAGTCCAGTGTTTGCCTCTGCCAAATGTGCTGAATAACGTGGAGCGGGACAGCCCTGATTTTCTCCATGAAGTTCAAGATTTCAGAGGCTTTGGAATTCTAGATGATTGGAATTCACTGTGCACCACCAGCATGGTAAACCAACCCAGACAGCAACAAAGTCTAACACTGCAATGAAAAATTAAGTCTATGCTTGGACCAAAATAATCAAACCAGAAGTTTCAAAATTAAAGTAGACCCAATTCAGGAAGAGTCTGTGTGCATGTCATTTTTTTTTTTTTAACAATATTCTATGGTCTGTTCACTTGGGCAAGTCACCCCTCATGTTAGCGTATTGTTCTTAGAGGATGTGGTCTCCAAATGAAAACTTTAAAAAGGGCTGCTGTGGGTTACAGTTTGATATATAGTGATGACACTACATACGGTGACACTCTGTGTGTACAGTATATTTTATATACAGTGATAACTCTATATAAGAGAGAATGTGGAGAGAATTCATGATATGGTATTGGATTACAGATTATAAATCTTAGTCTGTTACTACTGTAACACAATACATTAGACTGGGTAACTTATAAATTATAGAACTTTCTCAGAGTCCTAGAGGCTGGGAAGTCCAAGATCCAGCCATTGCAGGCGCAGTATCTGGTGGTCTGTTCTCTGCTTTCAAGATGGCACCTTGTGCTCCGTTCCCCTCGGCGTAGGGGAAGAGGGCTGGGCTGTTCTCTGAAACCTCCGTTCAGTATTATAAAGGCATTAATCTTGTTCGTAAGAGCAGAGTCCTCATGGCTCTTCGGGCTGGGGTTTGAGTCCTCCACGGCTGCCTTTGTTGTTACAGTACCCAGTGATGCCACTGCACATGACCTCCACCTGCCCACCACGCTCATGTCCCAGGTGGTCCTATACTGACCAGCACCGGTTGGTGTCAGGCAGCTGCTCTGCATGGTGAGGGCTCTGCATGCAGCTGTGGTGGCCTCTGTGGAAACACCTTCCTGTCCCTGTAGAGTCTCAGGTGCCCACTGTTCTCATCTCCACACCTGGGGGCTCACGCCATCTTTTTGCCCTGAGACCACCCACTGTAAATCTCCTCCCTGAGGCTAGAGGAAAAGCTAACTTCTCTGCTGGAAGGCAAGGGGACAGAGCAATGGCCAGGTCATGAGTGACAGAAACTCCAACCCAAACTAGCTTAAGCCAAAAGAGAAAATTTAGTTCACATGACAGTCAAGTGTAGACACATTAAATTACGTAACTAGGGCAAGCAAATCTAACCTCTCCTTCCTTCTTGTGTACTGGCCCTATCGACAGTTGGTCAGCTTCCTGCTTGTGGAGCAAGACAGCTGCTGCAGCTCTAGGCTCATCCCTACTTGTGTCAAGTGGAAATGAGTCTCAGCCTCTCTCCCAGCAGTTCCAGAGAGTCTAAATGCATGTCATTGGCTTTGACTGGGGCACAGTCCTAACCCTGCCTGCTCTATGGCCAGGGAGGATGCGTAAATGTGATTGGCCAGGCCTGGAGCTGGGAAGTGTTAATAACACGGGAAACTAGTGTGGGAGAAATAGATTTCTAAAAGGAAATGGAGATGCTATGATTAGAAATAGTGAAATGGTGCATAATGTTCACAAGACAGGACATCTGTTTCACTGGACATTTTTCTTTATTACAAATGCACTCTTAATGACACCCTTTGGTAACAGGGGTTGGTGCAGTGATGAAGGGTAGGAGCTGCAGGGGCCTACACAGTGGTTTTCCCCTGCAAACCACAGTGAAAGAGATGAGGCCAGCATAGGCGACCGTCTCAGCCCATGTTTCCTCAGCTGCAAGTGGTAGCATCACCTGGGAACTTGTGAGAAATACACATGTTCAGGCCTCATCCCACTTACTGAACCAGAAACTTCAGGCGGAGGGATAAGCCTGAGCCTCCTTCCCAACCTTTTTAAATTGAGACAGAGTCTTGCTAAGTCACTAAGTTACTTGGCATCCTCCTGCCTCAGCCTCCCAGAGTGCTGGGATTATAGGCATGCACTACCATGCCATGCCTAGTTTTGAAGAGTAGGGAAGGGGAATTGCAGAGTTGAACCACGCACATAAAAGCACTGTCAAACGGGCACTTAGGCTGTGGCCCCTCTGTGTCATATGGCTCTGTTCCCTTACAAGTGTGTGATCATTCTCCAGCAGCTCTTAGGCAGCTCAAGCATGGAAACAAGTCCTATCTTCAGATGGACTCAAGGTTGGAGTACGCAGAGCAGGCAGATCAGAAAGACTCCTCAGCTGGGCGTGGTGGTACCTACCTGTAATCCTAGCACTCAGGAGTTGAGGCAGCAGGATCTCAACTTCAAGGGCAGCCTGAACAATTTAGCAAGACCCCGTCTCATGGAAAGGGTTGGCGATGGAGTGTAGTGTTAGAGCACTCGCCTAGAGTGCATGAGGCCTGGCGTTCAATCCCTAGCATGGGGCGGGGTGGGAGTTGTATCTTCATTTATCTGGCAGAAAATTCATTGAGAATTCACCAAGCTATCTTCAAAAAGAAAGTGCACTGAATTCTATATTTGTTTCCCTCCCCCTCATATGTGTTTCTGCATGTCACTGCTAGGGATCGAACCCAGGACCTCATGCACGCTAGGTGAGCACTTTACCACAAAGTTACATCCTCATCCCTGTATTTGTTTTTCTAACATGGATTACTTGGAGGGGAAGGTACTGGTTGGGCAACCACTTTCAAAATCTTGTTCACTTAAATGATTACTCTTTTTAGATGAAAAATTTCTTAATACACTAATTTTACACAAGCTTTTAAAAAAGTGAAGTGCATATTAAATATATCTTTTGCACAGCAAAACTAAACAGCAAGTACTTCCAAAACTAATGACCATAAAGATAAAAATAGAAGAATCTGACAAAGTGTGACATTAAAGGACATTTTATTTACTGACAGAGTAAAAACTGTAACTTCAGGCAGTGCAGAATGCACCACTGAACCAATTACAAAGAACTGGTGTCAATACACAATGTTTAAGCAATGCTACACTTGTTTTTGGCAAAGTGCTGTATTGTTCACTCTATAAAACTGACCATCTAATGAACGAATCAGTATAAAAAATTTCTATAAAAACAGAAAGTTTAGACAGTGGCTCAAGAAAACAAGCTGCCGTTTATGCATAGATTGATGTACAGTATATAATCTAACCAAATGTCCCTTTTGAGTTTTTCAAGTTGATGAAAAAAATGTGTGTCCAGGAACACATCAAGAAGGCACATAGTACAATCTACAATACTCTTCAGTCTACGTAACTCATGCCCTGCCTTGGAAAAGCAAATGTGTTCACAATTTTGCTTGAGGAAAAATTAAAGCCACTTAAAAAATAACACACAATTATTAATCGAAGTTCAAAACTTCTGGGGGAAAACACAACCACAAACCAAATAAAACTACTCACACACCAAGCCTGAAAACACATACATCGAACCTCCCCAAGTACTGGTTTGGTTTGTATACAAGTCCGTCTAGAAAACAATACTAAAACTCCAGGCAAATACAGAATAAAACTGGGCATTTAACAATTATAAAAAATTTTAAATGTCACAACAAAAATTCTCGGAGATATACAAAATACCTATTTGAGCTGCCTCCTTCTGAATTGTAACTTCTCCTCCCCGTGAAGGATACCACTACTGATGAGAAGAGATACCCTTGTCTGTCTGCTTTCCAATACACCTCTTTCTCATCTAAACCACTGTAATTGCTGCTGAATTTAAGTGAAATTGGTACATGGCAAGAGCAACACCATTGCTATTATAGGTTTTCTAAATAAAGCATTTTATATAAAATGTTAAGCATTAAAATAAGTAGATAAGGATGCCATTTATAATACATCAGCATGGCTGATGGCAGTGAAACCATCCATGATAGGAGCCCAGCTTTTAAGAGTTTAACCAGTATTTGTGGGTCTTATAAAATAAAAAGATAACTGCAAGGTAACTACTGACATACAAGTATCTCCCAGTGCAAGGAGCAGTCTTTTAAATAATTCTAAAGCAAAAATACTTGGAAATTTTTCCCAGTAACCCATTTAAATGTGAATGTCTACCTTCTAGTTGGAGTCCTTCATATTTTTGTTTCCAACTCAGAAAATGAAGATAGGGAAGATACCCTTTCTTATTCTTTTTTCTTAATATATAAAGACAATGTATTTCCTTGAGGAGAAGGAGAAATAGCACAGAAATTAATATTTCAACAAAGACATAAAGATTACCGAACCAGTGTAATACACAGATTTGAGAAGCAAAAGGTGATGAAAGGCAATGCTGAATGGCCCTCTTGAGTTTAAAGTAAACTATCTTGTTGGTAGAATCCAAGAACTCATAAAACAGGGCAAGTACATAAACAGGAACAGTTCACATGGGGATTGGAAAAATATACAGGAAATTAATGTTAAAAGAAAGCTCCCTGCAATAGGAAGTAAAAATCCAATCACATTGCATCTTTGACAAAAAACTCCCCAACCATATAAACCCCACTGCCACAGAAAATAAATAATGGATGGCTAACCTTCAACTTACAGTGCAGAGCATAATTCACTTAGCTGAGGAAGAAAAAGTAATAAACATAGGGTATACATTATATAATGTTGTATTATGAAAAATGCGAAATTTGAGGAACATGGTGCTTTGTACAAGCTCAAACTCATTCACGAAGCACTGTTTGTGGGCACCACATATTCTAAGTAACATTCTAGGTTATCAGTTTAGAAATGGCCCACTGTACTAAATTCAGAAGGGTCTTATTTCTCACTGCCAAGATTTTAAGTAATATACACTAAAACACACTGTAAACAACTAATGTTACAATAGCAAAAATAATCAGCTCACAAAATGCATTTTGGCCATGTTTCAAAGAATACTTAACAGGTCAACATCATTCTGCATGATTATTGGCCCCGTCTTACACACAGTAGATGCCTAGCTTCAACTGAATTATGTAACTATTTTCTTACATTTGCCAATTTTAGACGAGATCGGGCGCGTTCAGGGTGGTATGGCCGTAGCCCATTTGCCAATTTTAAATGGAGACCTTAGATACTGACACAGAAGCCACAGCATGTTATCAAAGGTGGTGTCATCCTAACCCTGAAAAAAATCCTGGTGACTAAAATTTTTGTTTTCCAGATACAAAGCATAAAAAAGTAGGCCCAGATAAGGCAAACAAAAAGTCAATAACAGACAGATGTAAATGTACTTAAGGAATGAAGAAATCTTGGGGTGGGGGAAATACTTAAGACCATTGCAGTTTAAATACTAATCTGTGCATGCTGCCAAACAAATCCCCATGGCTGAACTTCTGTAGCTTGTGAGGTACAACAACTTGCATGCAATGTAAGACAAAGACACCCCATGTATGCAGAGGCTTACGTTCCAAAGACATTTAGCTGGTCTGTTTTCAAGTTACCACTGTGTGGCCCTAAACAGACGTGGTGTAAAACATACACACCTTCATGAAAACTACCTCATCTCCCAACTCTGGTAAACACAAATATCAACAAATAACTTCTAACTCAGTTTGACAAAACTTTACAGACTTGGCCCCTAATTAGAAAATAAATAAATAAAAGGGAAGTCAGTACAAAAGGGGATAAGGAAAGAAAGGGGGATCTAGACTCTTGTAAAGAGACATCCTGGCACATCATCACAGCCAGCGGAAGAACAATCTAAACCACCGTCTAACTATGCTTGACCTCTTCCGAATCTAAACGCCCCAGTCAGAAAAGCACAGCTCTTCCTGAGTCCCAGAGCTCCCTGCATCAAGCTATTACAGGGTTATTGAAAAATATAATACTTCACACAACTATATGCTGCTTTTTTCCTTGAAAAAACTTCATGGATGTGTGCTTATTTAACTAGGGTTGCAGAGGAGATGGAAAAGTAAGCTGCTGGATTATAAAGGCATTGCTACTGTTCCATTACTAAAATGTGCTCCGAACTGCAAATGTGTTTGATTTCAGAGGAAGCTGATGAGAGTGTGGATGGCTCGGCAAAACCCATCACAACTGCAGGAAAACGAAGTGACTGGCTAGAGGTAAGGAAACTGATTTTTCTCTGTGTCGAGTTAACTGGCCTACATGTGAGCTGAACCCTGCACCCTGGCCTCATTAGCACCAACACTGTGAAGAACAGTTGTGGCAGGAACACTGCCACGGCCCCCCAGTGACAGGTTCAGTAGAAAGGCCCTTGGAAGTTCACACAAGGTTTGTCTGGAGAGCTCACTTCCAATTAGGGCACGGTCCTCATGACAACTCTGTGAGGGAGGTAAGTGTTACGACTCCCCTGTTGTGGAGGAAACAGAGGCCCAAGTGGTTAAAGATTCTGCCTGAAGTTAAAAAACGAGGACTCAAGGAAGCCAACCTGTCGCTCTTCACTTAGGTGTTAGGAAAAGACAGTGCAAGAAATCCCCCTTCACCCTTGCTTGCCCCTTGGTAGGACAGGCTTATGTCAGAGGACTTTTCACTGTCTCTGGAAATACAGTCTCTCTTCCTGTGGGCAGATATATAAATGAAGTCACTTAAGTGCCTCGTCAAGCACTTTTCAATTTATAGCTGATGGTGAAGGGGAGTAGACAGAGCTGGCAGGAAAGAATTAATACTGGACTAACGGGTCAGTTATAGACATGGATTTTTCTCAATATAATTTCACAGGTCTAATCTCTTCCCTGTGCACTAAGACAAGTGCTTTTGTCCATGACACCTACAATATTTGTACCACATCACATAGTCACATCAGAATTACTGAATGCACTGTTCACTAAAGCTTAATGTACCTGAATTCCACAATGAACTGAATGACTCATCTGGAAAAAAAAAATCACACACAGAAATATATCAAGTTTTCTTTCAAAAGAAAGTTCAGCCATAATTCCATTATATCCATGGCAAATATCACTTATGTTAATGCTCATGTTAGTGTGTAAAAATGTATTCATTATATACAGAAAAGATTATCAAGTACTGGTCAATAAAGTGTATAGACGACCCTGAGAATGAATTTTTGCTTACTCAAAAGATCGATTAAGCAATACAAAATGAAATGAAATTGAAAGATGCCTATTCCCGTACTCAGGGAAGAAATGCCTTTAAAATGCTAACTCTTATATACTTTAATAAAGACATCCCCAAACACCAAACACTGTAATTGTATTGATATGTTTCCAAAAATATTCTGAAACAACTTACAAAAAATTATGTTAGGAGCAAGGCATTAGATGGTACACAGCATAAAAATCTGGTTTTTAAAACAGTGTCTAAATACACTGATAAACTATGCAATTGGTCATCAACTGGCTGTAAAGAGACAACATTTTTGTTGTACATACACACACATCCACACACATATGCACAAACCAAGAAAAACCAACTAGCAAAACTTGGAAGTTCTTAGTAATTGTACTGACGTGGGCAGGGCTGGTGGACCACCCAGCCATTGTGCTTGACTTGCCGAGAGTGGCAATCCCTGGTAAGATTTTGGCGACGAAGGCTATTTCTGTTCAGAGACTGTCTTTCACCATGTTCTTTTATCCACTGGGAAGGGCGAAAGCTCTTGGGTTGTTCCAGAAAAGTTGTATGACCAGCAAGAGCTGCAACATAGCAGTGAATGTGTGGCCCCATTTCGCTTTGGGCTTCAACTCTGAAACAGAAAAGAGTGGGAAGTATTAATGAACAGAGTATTTTATTAACGAAACTGAAAAAGTTACTTAACAATTGTTTGCCACACTTGTTTATGGCTAGATTAGAACTTAAGTGGCTCACAGCTGACAGGTTTAAATTTTCTGACTGACAGTGGTGGAAAGAACTTAACTTTGAATAGAATCAGGGATACAGTCCACAGATGACCCAGTAGACTATATTCTAAAAATGTTCTTTATACTTTGAATGGATTTAAGTAAACTTTTCTGTAATAACATTTACTGAATTTGCCAACTGTCTTGCAAATATTTATTTTCATTCTCACCACGATCTTATAAGGAGGGCATTTTAATGCCCAAATTTTGCCAATCAGCAAGCATTATACCAACAGCACCTTCTCAGATTCTTTGTCTACAAGTAAGATGTTCTAGTAAACATTTTTTGGGGGGGGGTGCTACGGATTGAACTCAGGGCTTTTCCCATCTTTTTTTTGTTTTTTGAGACAGGGTCTTGCTATGTAGTTCAGACTGGCTTTGAACTCACTCCCTATATAGCCTAGGCTGGCCTCAAAGTCGCCGCAATCCTCCTGCCTCAGCCTTCCAAGAGCTGGGATTACCGGTGTGCACCACCACATCCGGCAGTAAACATGTTTTAAATCTGTATTTCATAGAAATATACATAAAGAAATTGTGACTTAAAATTTTTCTAGGAAAAAGCCATTGCTTATTGTAGAAGATAGTGCCAAGTTTTTATTTATGGTGCATTGTGGAATGGCACCTACATGTCAGTGTTTAAAGACCTTTGTAGAACACAATCTTAAAATAGGACTATATGGTATATTATTTTGTGACACATATATATATTTTTTTTCTTCTGAGGGATGCTGGGGATCAAATTCAGGGCCTCTTGCACTTGCTAGACAAGCGCTGTACCACTTGAGCTAAATCCCCAACCCCACTGACTTCTATATTAAAAGCGAATCAAGTAGGATTGACCTAAACTACATTAAACACATAACATGAAAAATTTTAAGACTTTTTTTTCCTTCAGTGCTGGGGATTGAAGTCAGGGCCTTGCATATGATAGACAAGTGTGCTGTCACTGAACTACATCCCCAGCCCAAGTTTTAAGATTTTTAAGGGTTATTTTACACAAGAAGGGCAATTGCATATTCTGCCTACAATCACTTGAGGAAAGTACTCTCTCTCATTCTTTTAAGTAGAATTAAAACAGAATACAAGTCCTATTAAGAAACTAATAGGAAAAAGTTAAAAAAAAAAACTAATAGGCTAGAGTTCTAGCACAGTGGTAGAGCACTTGCCGAGCATGTGCAAGGCCCTGGGTTCATCCCCAGCACTGCCAAAAAAAAAAAGAGAGAGAGAGAGAGAGAAACTTATATTAACCAAGAAGTTAACATAAAGAGTCTATTTAAGAGGCGGGTATTTGAGTCCCTGACCTCCCTGTGCAGACTGATAACACAGATCACACAGTCTCAAAGTGAATGTACTTACTCTGTGCCCGAGATTCTTATAAGCAGCTTTTCCTGGCCCTACAAATGTTAAATGGTGAACTATTAAATCACTAGTAAGATTTAAAATGCTACATTAATTTTACTGTTAGACGTGGTCAACTTTCTTCATTAACACTGAATTACTATGGGTCATTAAAGGGACATACACTACTTAAGATTACGATAGTTTATAAATCTTTGCAACAATATTTATAAAGGCTAAAAGGCAATCAAACGCACACTCTGAAGCCCACTGTAATTAGGAGGCACCTTACTTTTACATGCTTCATGGTAATATTCCTGCGAAGAGACAGGATGAAAGCAATTTAACTTTTAAAGGACTTATGGTTTATTGCCCTGCTTAGAAAACATATCTTTTTTATTTTTATTTTTTTGGTGGTAAAACCCAGGGCCTTGTTGATGCTAGGCAAGCACACTACCATTTAGCTACATCCTCAGCCCCTAGAAAATGTAGATGTTACCAAATAGCTGGCTTCCTAATTTTGATAACACCTGAGTCTATCTTGATATAGTGGACCACTCTTAAAAGAGTTTCAAGTATAAAAATAAGGATGCTTAAATTTTTTTTTTGTTACTATTATAAAACTACAAGAATTTGTGGGACTTTGCTGTGTACAAAAAGAATTCGTAAAGTTCAGTGCACTCTTTTGATGCTTCACGTATGGAAAAATGCTTATACTGGTTTATCCTACATGGGTTTGTGTGTTGTTTTGTGGTACTGGGATTAAACCCAGGGCTTCACACTGAGCGCCATTCCCAACCCTTTTAAAAATATTTTTATTTTGAAAGAGGGTCTTGCTAAGTCAGTAAGTTGCCTGGGCTCGGCCTAAACTCATGATCCTCCTGCCTCAGCCTGGACAGTGCTGGGACAACCAGCATATGCTATGAAGCCTAGCTTATCCTGCATGTTATGTCTGTAATATATGATTGCAAACACAAATGATACAAAAATAGCATCCAAGGGCTGGGGATTTAGCTCAGTGGTTAGAGTGACTGCCTCGCAAGCACAAAGCCCTGAGTTCGATCCCCAGCACCAAAAAAAAAAAAAAAACCCCAAAAATAGCATCCTCAATGCATTAAAATCGCAAACCTATAACAACTACATGTAGTGCATGGTCATGGACTGGATGCTGGTTTGGACAAACTTGATGAAATATTCTAGGCTCTATTAGGAAAGTATGAGTATCATTTGAGTAGTAAAAATTTACTGAAGCAAAATGGTAGAGATCATTGCCTAAATAAACAGATTATAGAATAGTATATAAAGTGTGATTCTATTTGGGTGAACAGTGTGGCTGTGGAAGTATGAGCACATACAGAAAAAAAAAATGATCTGGAAGGCTGTAACCTAGGGTGATAGTAGCACTCACCCTGGGGGCATGAGAATGTCGTTTCAAATTTTTAAATTTCTGCATATTTGCATCTTCTGCAGGGCACATGTACTGCTTCTGTAAGTTATTTTGCAAAGCTATTGACTATACAGACACATATATGTACTTTAAACACTGAAAAATATATAAATGCCAGTAAATTTAAAGTGAATATTAATCATGCTAATTCTTTTGCAGGGGGTGGGAGGGGTGCTGGGGATCAAACTCAGGCCCTTGCACTTGCTAGGAAGTGCTGTACCACTAAGCTAAATCCCCAACCCTGATCATGCTAATTCTTGAGTGTTAATTCCTCAGAAGCAAGATGAGCATCAAGAGGGAAGAATTTTTAAGAACTGAAGAAATTAAAGTTAACTATAAAGCAATTAATACCATCTCCAGAAAGGTGTGTTTTAAATTTTTGTTGAGATACCTGAAACACTGACCTTTTGGCAAAATTATGGGGCTGAATAAAGTGCTAATTAAGCTAACATTTTCCACCAAAGATCTTACCCAGTCTACCACCTGGCACCACATAACTTAGCATATTGTTTTTTGTTTTGGTATAAAGCAGAATGAAATCCAATATGTTTAGTCTTGTAAAAGACCACTTACAATATGAGACTTGAGAGTACAATAAACTATGGTACGTTACATAAGAGCTGCCTGGGCCTTGTTTATATTTGGCAAACAGGAAGTAGAAGATATATACAATGCTCTAGTTAGTGGAGTTAGCCTGGACAATCCATAGCAGACCTTTGCCTGACGGTGCTAATCAGAGTTTTCTGAACTGCCCCAAGGGAGCCATATTCATTTGAACCCTTGAGAGGGAATTAAGTTGGTGCCAACATCCCCAGAATGCTCCAACACCACACAGCTCTCCACTGAAGAAGAGCACAATGGACTAGTTGGACTTTGGGCTTGTTAACATAGTGATGGGGCATTGTTTTAGCAGGTGGGCGCAATCTTGGATCTGTGCTCTGGGTTTGGTCTCTGGGATAAAGGTCACAGAAGGCTGGAAGTTCAGTTTGGAATATGCCAATCTTCACTCACTGGCACCCTCCCTGAACTTTCCAGGTCCTGCCTGCACCAGCTGCCATTCAGACAGAACACTTAAGATGCCCACATACCAGTGAAACATCACGTTGGTGTGAAATCTTTCCTCTGTGGGGTAGAAGACAGCTCTTTAGTCAGTGTTTTGGTTTGTAAACTGCCTTTTTACCTTTTGCTAAAAATGTCTAATGTTTTCAAAATTAAGCAATATTTAATGTGAACAATAGGAATACTTAGAAGAAAGAGTTTTGAGACATACAATTCTCACTGAATTTGATACCCTAAATAATCCAGTCTATAGCATGCCAGAATTACACTCTAAGATATTTAGCAGAAATGCCAGCCTTTTATTTCCCTTCAGTGGCAGAAAACAGATGAGACAGCTCTCTATCACTGGGGCCATGCTATTCTTCACTTTCTAAAAAATCTAAAATGAACAAATTTTTATGCCATCCATCACCTGTATACTATGCACAAGCTTTCATAAATCTGTCATGACTACTGCATCTTCTAAAACCTGAGCTTTGAAGTGTAGGAGAAATAAATGAATTGCATGCTCAGCAGACTGCCTGTGGAGAGAGAAAGTACTTGCAGTGTACCTGGGACTGCTTGGGTTGTGGAACTCATCAGTCCCACAGCTGGCCTCACTGAGGCCCGGGCAGGAGTTGTGCACAGCATAGACAGACATGCTGGGATGCTCGATGAGAAGGTTTTCCATAGGACTCGTTTCCACCTTGATAGTGGTTAATCCACCTGCAGTGAAACATGGGGGAGGGGTGATAAACCAGCTCTCCTCCATCGAACAGGACTCAAACTGGAGGAAGCAGGAATCACTTGTGTCAGCCAAGCACTCCAGAGTTGCAGGTAAACAGGAAAAGACTGAAGGATGCTCGGTAGGTGACTCTTGATTGATGTCGTTGTCTTCTTCTCCTCCTTCTCCTTCTTCCTCCTCTGCTGAGAAACCAGTGCACGTATCTAGATCAAGTTCCACATTGCAGTTCACATGCATAGGAATGCGTCCCACAGAAGGATGATTATCACGTGGAGTGGTCACAGTGGAGCCACCCATCAAATTCACAGCAGAGGAAAGAGAAACAATACAGTTAGCTGATGCTCACATTCTTCCCTTTAGTTCAGAAACAAGAGCATTCATATTCACTCATAAGCATTATAAAGTGATTTCCTAGCACTGCAACTGGGGTGGGCAGCTTACCTTGGCTTTGCAGGAATGGCTTTAGGACAGTTTCTTTTCTACTAAATAAACATACACTGAGCCATATAGGTTACTAACTGTCTAATATGAAAATTTTCCATTAAAGGACCTCTGGCTGGATCAGGCTATATGACTTGGAAAATTGGAAAAGTTGACATCAGTTTCTCTGACTGATCATTTGGCACAAAATGTTTTTTTTATTTATTTATTTATTTTTGTAGCACTGGGAATTGAACTCAGGACCTTTGCACTGAGCCCTTTATTTTTTATTTTGAGATAGAGTCTTGCTAAGTCACTCAGCTGGGCTTAAATTTGTAATTCTCCTGCCTCAGCCTCCCAGATTGAGTATTTTTTTAAAAGACATATTCTTGTTTACTTTTAAGGTTTAAAAACCTTCTGTTACTGATTTACTTATGTAAAAAAGAATGGCATGCAAAAGTTTCCAGATATATATTGTTAAGATTAACCACTTTGAATATCCTACCTATGAAGTCAACAAGAATCCATTCATCGTCTTCTTTTTCACTAAATTCTGGTTCTTGGTTAGACGTATTGACTTCACCCACAAACATTTTATTCAGCCTCTGGAACATTGTTAAGGCAAGAATGAGACTTTGGCTGGATATCCTTATAGCTGAGATTTCAAAACCCTGCCTTCAGCTGGCTGGATAGCGCGGACAGGAAATTAAAGTGCACAGGGTGCTTGATTCGACTTAGGTGAAAAGCAAGAAGTCTTTAGCCCTAAAATAAAACAGAAAAACAAGATTGTTTCAAATCAGCGAATATTTATCACACACACACACACACGCACAGCCTTGAATGAGAGCATATCCCTTAGCTTACATTCCACAGCTGCTCTCTTCCTACAATAATCGACATGCAACAGCTTTTCTAAAATATCAGAAATCAAGTACTTATGTGCAACCTGTAAATATCTTGAAATGTGAAAGGAGCGGAGCTAGATCTGTTCACCTATGTGCTTTTATGAATCTGAATAATCTATTTCAATCTCAGTTCCTCTTTTCTGTAGTAGAGGGACAAAGACTATAGATTAATGGTCTTGCTATATGATATTTGACTGTCCAGAAGTCTTTTCCAAATGAACTGGGCGGTAATGCCTGGGGACCACCATCGTGCCAGCCCCTCCTCCTCCCCTGCCTCATTTCTTTTCCCCTTTAATCTGTATTTCCTATGTCTGACTGTAAGCATACCTAAGTACACTTAAAATCGACGAGTACCACATACTTTAGCCTTCGAGATGATTCATAAAACTGGCATGGAGACTACACTACAAAAAGCTAAGCCAGGCAGCAACTAGAACTGGAGACACTGTTCCTTGTGTGGCCGGAGCTGCTAGTGTGCCAGGGTTCAAATCCTGGCTCTGCTGCTTACTGGGTGTAAGATGTAGGAAGGTGCACGATTTTAGTTGGTAAAATCTCCTACCTCAGGGAGTTCTGGTGAGTTCTAAATGAGGAACTGCAGCCTGTTTGGTCTTATCACAGAGTTCCAGATTTATACATACATTTCTACCTGGTTCCCTGATAGTATACCAAACCAAACAAGTATCAAAAAGAACTTTAGTGATTTCTCCACAAACTTATTCATGTGCCCTCCTTAGTAAACAGTACCAGCAGCCCCCAGCAGTTAGCTATTTGGGCAGAAAACCAAGTTTATCCTTTAGTCCCTCTTCTGCTCCCTGCCAACCCCTTCACTGCCCACCCAGCCCCTCCTCCAGCCTACCAGCAAGTCCTGTGGACTCTGGCTGCACAGGCAGGTGAGTCAGCTTGCTGTCTCCCCAAGACTGCCCAGACTACCTCCTACACTATATTATATTCAACCACCCAGATCCTGTCCAGATCCAACTCCCTGATCCCACTCTTGTTAAATGAGATAATAAAGGCAGTGAGCTAATCAGCACACCTGTTCTCTGTAGAGTTCTCTGTCCAGGTCAACTATTATTCTACAAATATTTACTGAGCACTTTTATGCCTCATGTGTGGAGCTGAATGCAGGGGAGACAGCAGTGAGTAAGGCCCTCTCCTGGTGAGTGGAGCCACCCGGTGGAATGAATACCGAGGCAGGAGACCTGGCTGGTCCTCAGACCTTGCTGGACACACCACTGCAGTAAGTGGCTGAGAAATGAGGAATGGAGGGCAGGGGGAAGGAACAGTACAAATTGTGCAAACAACATGGCACCTTCTATATGGCTCCAGATCCAGACAGAGGGCCACAGGAGCAGGAACCAGGTCCTGCAGGGCCTTGGAGGGCAGAAGTTAAGGGGAAGGAACAGTCAGGAAGACCCAAGTTTCTGGCCTGGTCAGCAAAGGGAAGGTGAGAGCACTTAAAGGACTAAGGATACTGCACAAATACAGGCTGGGCACTGTGATGTGCTGAATTTGGAGAATCTGATGATAACCCAGCTGGAGATGTCCAATAGGTGGTGGAACATAGGGCCAGCTGGATGCACAGATTTGAGAGTTGTCAACACAAAGGGGGTGACAGAAATTATAGCAATGGGTGAGCTGACCTGGGGATAGTGAAAAGCTTCTCACTAATCACTTTTCCCCCTCAATACTGAGGAATTGAACCCAGGGCCTCACACATGCTAGGCAAGTGCCCTGCCACTGAGCTATATCCCCATTCCTTCTTACAACTTTGGACAGGGTCTCGCTAACTTGCCTAGGCTGACCTCAAACTTACGTGCATCCTGCGTTGGCCTCCCAAGTAGCTGGAATTATATGCAAGTGCCACAGTTCCTGGCCCTAATCAGTTATCATAAGCATCCATTTTGAATCTGCAACTTCAAGCTCTTGACATTTCACTTTCAAAGTAATCGTCTGCAGCTACTGAAGTACTTGAGGTGCTGGGGATTTAGCTCAGTAGTCAGAGTGCTTACCTCGAAAGCGTAAGGCCCTGAGTTTGATCCCCAGCACCAAAAAAAAAAAAAGAAAAGAAAAGTACTTGAGGTATGCAGTTGCTGAGGCTCCTGGTTTATTATTTGTGCATAAACTGGACACAAAACTACAAGACTAAAACATTTCAAGATAAATGACATCAGGACACTTTGTCTCACAAGTCATCTTCAGCCATTAACTATTAAAGGCAGGTAAACAGGAAGTATCACTTGTATAACCAGTCTTCCTGAAACCCACTGGAAAGCAACACAGCCAAATTATGACAGCTGGAGCTCTAGTGTGAGAATTCAGATTCAGCTTTCTGGTCCAGGTAAGAGACATTAGGAGAGACGTGTGCTGTGCAGTTTGCATGCCCTACTTTGGGGTGACAGCTGGCAGTGAGCCACCTTAAGGCCTGATGTAAATGAAGGGTTTTGAGCATATCAGCTAGGAGGGAAAAAGCTTATCTTCAAAACCTTGTCCCATCCTGCAACCACTGAGCCAGCTGAGAGAATCATTCCATTTTCCAGAGCACAGGGCTGGAATCTGGCCCTGCATCAGCTAAGCAGCTGGGGCCAGTGGGTAGAGGACCCTCTGCTGGTCCTGAATGTGTGTGTGCCTTGTCCCCTACCTGTGATGCCACCTGAGGGCAAGGCGCTGGGGCTCAGGCCAGATGAATGCCAGCCACAGTGCAGGACATAATGCTGGGCCACTGCAGCCGGGGCAGCTGGAAGTTCCCAAATGCAAACTGTCCCCTCTGGCTACAGCTCCAACCTGTGGTGTGGAAGCTGGGACATCTGAGACTCTGTCACTGGCAAGGTTTTGCCAAAGAGCTCTCAGCACAAGTCAGAGCTCTTGGTCTCCTGAAGCCAGAAGCAGCCTCCAGCTGTTCCATTTCTCTGCAGACACCCAACCTTGGGGTGGAGGTGGGGGGGCAGAGTGTGCAGAAGCCCAGCAGAGTCACAGCTGGCACTGACATGACAACCTTCCATGGCCCTGAGGGAGGGATACAGAATGGAGTTCGGGGACAGGAGTGCTGGCCTAGAGACCAACATTAACTCTGCCTCGGGTTTCTATGGCAGGTGGCTAGAACTAAATCACCAGCCCTTTTGAGGCTGTCTCACTGGCAGAGAATGAGTACCCTGTGTAGGATTACCTCTCAGTGGACCCCACAAAGTTCCAGCACAATGAAGATGCGAGGTCAGTCTAACCATGGAAAGTTCTTTCAGTCCTGCTTTCTGTGGGTGCTGCTGGAGACCTGTACTAACACTGCCCAGTGAGGTGGCCACCAGGCATGTTAGCTAAGCCAGCAGACGAATGTGACTAGTGTGAGCAAGACACTAAATTTTAAATTTTAATCCATTTAAATTTAAAAATTGAAGCTGGGAATGGTGGTGCATATCTGTAATCCCAACACTCTGGGTGCCTGGGAAACTTAGCAAGACTCTATCTCAAAATAAAAAAGGCCTGGGGAAGTTACTTGGTATGAAGGCCCTAGTTTCAATTCCTAGTACTGAAAAAGTTAACAATGGAGTCAAAATTTTAAAAACTTTCAAGTATGTTTGCAACAATTAAGGTAAAAAAATAAGGAAGAGTCATTATCCAATTGCTTTGTTGCAGTCATTTTAGTATGCTGGTTCATTTCCTTCTAGTTTTTCCACATTTATTTTTATTATAGTTGAAGTCTAGTGAAAGCCAATTTTGTATTCTGCTTTGTTACTTAATGTTTTGTTATCACTGTTTTCATATGATTACATGAGTAGAAATGCTCTGAGGCAGGCTCTGAGGAAGCCTGCTGGATGGGACATCTGGGCCCTGCTGCTGCAGACTGCGAACTCAGGACACCTGGAACCTTGAGGGGCTCCGTGTTCTCACCCTTAAGCAGGAATGACAGCTGTAAAGCCTACTTATGCCAACACTAGGGTTAAGTGTGTAACACTCAGGCAGTGCCTGGCACATAGCAGGCGTCAGGTAAATATTAACTACAGGTTCACTGCAGGCCAGCTGTGAGAACAGGGGCAAGTCAGCAAGCATCTAGCTGCAAAATGTCCCTGTAATAATTAGAGCCTACCATGTACTTAATATTTATGTGAGCAGGACTTTGAGTATTTATTTGTCCCATTTTACTGATGAGGAAGCTGAGGCTCAGAAATTACTGTGCTCAAAAGTGACAGCCAGGCACAGGTGAAGCCAACATTAGAACATGGATCCATTTGATTCCAGCCTCTTGCTCTTCTCTGCACATGATCTCTCAGGTTCATTCCAGCCTCAACTCTGGTTCTGTGAGCCACAGAATAGCACTTTTCAGTTGGTTTTGGCTGCCAGTAGGCGGCTCCAAAAAACAACATTTTTAAATTAAAAAAAGAGAAAGAAAAACAACCACAACTTTGATGCATGCAGCTGTGGCTCCTAGACAGTTTCGAAATATCAGGTGGCTAAACACACCTTTGTTGAAACACAGCCTCAAAATTATCCTTCTCTTTATATCCACCCCCTCCCACTAGTTTAGAAAACTAAAGATGCTGATTCAAATACTTTAAAATCACTTTTGAACTTCAGAAAAACAAAGCCAAGAAAGCTGTCTTTGCTTTTTCACCTCTGCTCAGTCTGTTCAGTGGTTTACAAGGGACTTTATTCCCTCACCAACCTACCCCTGCCTGCCTGGACAGTGGACAAAGAAACAGCCATGAGTTGGTACCTCATAGCCTGTTAACCTTGAATTTTGAAAGCAGGGACATTCCGAAGAGAAATCAGACATAGCAGAAAAGAACAAAAGATAGGATGAGAAAACAAAAGAGACCTTGGTCACAGAAATTAGTAGGTCCGGTTCCAGGTATGAGCCTTTGAAAATTATGCTACCAGTTCAGAATTATATTGCCTGCGACTTAAAATCAAAAGCTTCCCGGTGCTTTTCATACCTGCAAATGAAAAGGGTATTTCAATTATCAAGCAAGCCCGTTTCAGGATCCTAGGGCAGTCATTATGATTTCTGCTGAGTGACACAAGGGTCACATCTCACACATCCTCACTCGCCCTCTTTTTTCTCAAAACTACTTCGAATTCTTTCAGCCAAGGATACCCAAGTTCTTAGGAGTCACAGATGGAAGGAAAGGAACTCCTCCTTAATCTCTAAATTGTAATTCACACACAAGGCAAATGCACTCAGAAAATACAATCAAAACAAAGAATTCCCACGTAAAAGTCATTTGCAACTTTGAAACAGTAAACATTTCCTTTATTGGCCGTATGGCCTTAAATTACCTAATCTCTCTGTGCATCGCTCGAACTTCCTTTCTGTAAAATATAATTAGGCCTACTCCGCGGGGTTGCGGTGACGGCCAACCCGGGTAACTGAAAGCCCTCACTCAGCATGGGATGCGGCACATCCTAGGCTCTCGGGGCGCGGTGACCGAGACGATCACGATTTAAAGAACGACTGGGACGGAAAGCGTTCGTGCCACAGGTGCAACCTCGACTCGTGTTGCGTGAGATCGAACGGGGTCAAGGCACAGGCCAGCGACAGCGGGCGAGACTCGGGAACCAGGGGGCTCCCTGCGCTCCGGCGAGCGCCGCCAGCTCGGGGGACCCCGGGGCGCGTGGGGGAAACCCCGGGGGGGGCGCCCTCTGAGCCCGGACCTGAGCTCCTGCAGGAGGGGCGGGCGGGGAAAGTACCCCCGCGGCCGCGAAAACAGCTCAGGCTCAGGGGAGGAGGAGCGGGCAGGGCGCGAACCCCAACCCCCGCGGCGCGCCCTGTCCGCGCCCTGGGCCGTTGAGGGGTCTCCTCGGGTCGCGGAGCCGGGCAGCGCGGCCAGACCGCCGGCTCCGATTCGGTTCGGTTCGGTTAGGGTCCGACCCCACCCGCACTTACGTGGGCCGAACCGCGACGGGGGCTGCTCGCGGGTCCCGGGACGGCGGCGCGGGGCGGCTCCAGCCTCCGAGCTGCCCCAGGCCGCCGCCGGCCGTCCGGGTCCTTTTGTTGCAGCGCTGCGCTCGGAACAGCTGATCGCCGCCGCACCGCCCCCGGCCGCGCCAGCCCGGGCCCCACCAATCGGCGGCGCGGGGGCCCCGGGGCCGCCTTGCGAGAGGTTGTCACCAACGCACGTGACCTGGCGCCCGGCCCGCGACGCTGCGGGTCGGAAACAAGCCCGGGCAACAAAGCCAGAGCCTGGGGAGGCCGAGCGGGGTGGGGTGGGCGTCGAGGGGGACCCGGCACCGGGGCGCCCGGGGTGGGAGCGCGGGTTTGGGCCCCCGTGGAAGTGGGGCAGGAGCGGGGCGCACGACCTCAGTGGCCCTCTTTGACCCGGTGAGGAGCCCCAGGAACACATTGTATTGATCGATTGATTTTTTTTTTTTTTCCTGTAAGAGGACAATTAAGGACACCGAAGGTGAGGAGGGTAGACACTCCAAGAGCCCCATACAGCCTGTGTAGAATGAACCCTCAGACAGAGTGACCCAGGCAAGTCACTCTGGGCCCCAGATCCAGGGGATTCAAGCTTCTCAGCCCCTGTGAGGCCAGGAGCCAGGCCCCCCTACCTGCGAGGTACTCACCCTGGGAGCTGACTGAGCTTGTCCCCATGACCTGCCTTGAGGCAGAAGCCATCAGCCCAGGCTAGAAGGCTGAGAGATCAGGATGCTGGGAGACCTCTGTGCTGGAAGAAGAGTTAGGGGAGCTGCTGCTTCCCCGCTGTGTCGCCAAGCACGCCTGTGACCAGAGGAAGTGATCTCAGTTCTGTTTACCTGCAAACTCTGTACCTTCACGCGGGGCCTGCCTACTCACCAGCTGTTTGTAGTTAGAAGAAAAGGAAACCATGCACTTGGCAGTGCCTTCCAAACTAGTGCTCTGTGCAGACGTGGGTGGACTCACTGTGTCTAGCGAGGGCAAGCGAGTCATTCTGAGGTGTATCTGTTCTGTGGATCCTGTTTGGATTGAGATTAATCCTTTGACCAGAGTGAAATGTATAGCAACAACCCAGATTGCTGTCTATCACACATTACAGTATCCGAAAGACTCACACTCTGGCGCAAGAATGGAATGGTCAGTCCATTTCCAGCCATACTGACTTTAAAGTGTGTAAAGTGCAGGAGATTGACACTCAGGAGCAATGATCAAAATATACCGTGGTCACTTGACTTTACAAATTAAAGGCTGTAATTTGTGGACTGTAGTTTCATGGAATTAAACCTGATCTGGATTTTAGGTTATCAAGTCCACCTTGATATTGTTCCTTCAAATTCACTGCTATATTAGGAGCCCCCCCAATCTCTTGTTTCTACTGAGGAATTAATGAAGAGACCATCCTATTCAGAACCAAATTATGGTAACAATTATAAAGGCCTCATTTTTTTTGAAAGTTAAAAAAAGCTTATCTTTTTCCAGCTTGATAAGGTTTATTACAGTAAAAGGCCATTATTATGCTAGAGAAAACAATGTGAAGTATATGTCCAAAGATGGCCATCACAATAAGTATCTCCATCACGAAGGGGAATCTTTTTCCTCTCCTTGAATCTGGACTGACCCTGTGACTGCTTCGACCATTAGCACATATGGAAATAATGTTCTATGACTTCCAAACCTGGGCATTAAGAAAGGCTGACAGTTTCTACTTTACACCCTGGGGTGGAAGTGTGGGGCTTGGGGAAAGCCGGTCACCATAGAAGGACAGCCGATAGTGTCTGAGAAGGCCCAAGCAGCCACACAGAGAGGCCACACGGCAGGGGACAGATGCCTGGCTAGCTCCTGACCCTCCAGCCATCTCCCCTGAGGTCATAGACAAGAGTTGGAAAAGCTCTCTAGGAAGTTCCAGCCTCAGCAGACACCACATGAAACAAGCAGAGATAAACCATCTGCACCGAGGCCTGCCACAAAGCCAGGGTCCGGAACAAACTGCTGTTGTTTTGGAGATTAAACCCAGGGCCTCACACAGGCTAGGCAGGTGCTCTACCTGTGAGGTACATCCCTAGCCTTTGGCTGTTAAGACTGTGACTGTTGGAGAGGTTTTGTAACCGTTGGAGAGGTTTTGTTTTGTTTTGTTTTACAGTGTTCCAGATTGAATCCAGGGCCTCATGCATGCTGGGCAAATGTTCCAGCAATGAGCCACATCCCCTGCCCTTTGGGTATTTTTTAAAAAGCAGCAATAGATAACCAAAACACAAAGCTAAAAACCAGAAAGGCCTATCACAGATCAGCTATGTCTTAACTCCACAAAGTAGAGGGTTGTTTTTTGTGATACTGGGGCCTGAACCCCCAGGGTCTTTGCACTGAGCTACACTCCCAACCATTTTTTTATTTTTTATTTTGAGACAGGGTCTGAATTTGTAATCCTGCCTCACCTTCCCAGAGTGCTGAGATTGCAGGCATGTGCCACCACGCACAGTGAGATTTCGTGATTACAAAAAAAAGAGAGAGAGAGAGTGGGCTGGATTGCACCTGAGTGGAAGAGTACTTGCCTGGCATACTCAAGGCCTTAGGTTCAACCCCCAGCCCCACCACACGCACACATACCCATCTATCTATCATCTTATCTTGGGGATCATTTGCTTTCTGTTTATTCTTTTGCTGCTTATAATCTTGCCACCTGGTACTTGTTTATCTCCATGATGTATGAGGAGATGGGGGGGTGTCACAATCTGCCCCATGAAGTCGGAGCCTTTTATTACAGACAGTGTGTAGAACTCTTGGGGCACAATAATACTAAAAAGCAAACTGACTTTTAGTCAGATTTATTATTGTTTTTAAATTCTGTGCAGACAAAGAAACAAAAAGCACCAAGCGCTTCGCTGCCTGTTGCTCACACCTGGGTGAACTCTCTCACCCCCCCCACCCCACCCCCACCTCCTCTGCCACTGTTTACATACACACATGCACTGAGACTCAGGAGCAATGTCATCTCCGTAGCAGAAAGCTGTCTGAACACAGCCGGACTGTCAAACCACACAACTGCCAACCAGCCTCTCATCTGTTGGCTGACAAAGACCCAGCCGGTTCCCTGCCTGGGCAGACCCAGTGAATCCAACCATCCTTTAATTCACAGGATAATTCTTAGAGTGTTGCTATAGTACCCGTCTCCAGGCTGACCCCTGGAGGTGGGGGTGACCCTTTCACCATCTGTCAGAGAGCCCTTGTCTGTTTTCCAAGGAGCTCAGTACACTCCCTATCTACCCACACAAAAGGGATTCAACCTCAAGTTTTGTTTGGAGGATCACAGGGCAGCATCACATCTATGCCGACATCCAGATACTGTACAGTGCAACTAGTACTCCTGCTTCCCGCTCTCAAAACCAGGCGACAGCCGTCACCCTGCCAGTTGCATCAAGGCTGCTAAAGAATATTTCCCTTGCAAGTCCCAAAGGAGAAGCGTAGGCTGTGAAGCACACACAGCTTGCTCAGCCACAGAGCAACAAGTTGTCAGGCCTGCACTGTGGCAAACACCAAAGTGAAGTCCACTTGGGTCATTTTCAGTCTGTCCATACACATATATGTTGGCTGGGCTTTGAGCATGCTGCCAAGTGTCTGGAAAATACAGGAACAACCTATGTTTTAGAACAATCACTTGTAATTCTAGCAAAACCTATTGTCCCAAGAGAAGGGGGAGGGAAGAGCCTGTCTGCTCCAGAAAGCCTGGAACAGAAGGAAGCAAGAAATTCATCGAATACTACGTTCAGAAATAAAAATAAAATGGAAACCTGACGGGGCTGCCAGTTTCTGACTCAGGAAGAAATCAGAAGTTATTTCAGGTCATAAGTGTAATTGTTTTTCAAGGCCCTGCAACCTTTGTGACTTCTGTATATTGATTTTTCAGTTTTTATTTTGTTCCTGGGTGCTGGGCATTGGGACCCAGGGCCTCCCTCATGCTTAGCACACCCTCTATCACTCAGCTACAACCCAGCCCCATTACTTTTTTGAAATCTTACTTTCACATGTGATTAGAAATAAAATATTTTAAATGAAAGAGATCTGTGTGCTGGCAGAGGGCCTAGAAAGGAGCGGGGAGGTGGCCCCATCTCACTGAGCAGCCAGCGTTGGGGACAACCCTCCAGAGCCTCCAGGGCCATGTGCTGGGTGCTGACTGCTTAGTGTCAGTCCCCCCACCCAGGCCGACAATGGGCTTTCTCCATTTCTGTAAAGGCCTAATTTTAAGCCTTTTAGTTTCTGGGTGAATGTACAGATAAGAAGTCAATTATTTAGAATTATGTTGAGACATCCTTACAACAGAATGGAAAGCAGGGTTGTGGAAATGGCTTAGACCATCCACACAGCTCCTCCACCCCCAGGAGCCATGGAACTTGGAGACCCGCTGTGCGGGACAGAATTGCGGGTGAGCTGAAGCGTGCGAGCGAAGGTCTTTTATTACTCCCAGTCCCAAAGCTACCTCTTTGCTCTTCTGGGCCACTGCCCAACAGTCTTTATGGATCAGAGGCAACCTGAGGTGGGGTTTGTGACCATAAATTGCTGTTATGGGGACAACTTGAGCAGAACATGCCTTTCTGCCTGCTCCAAAGAATGACACAGATAATATGATTGCTACTTACATAAACTACACTGCCTCGATAATCTGCCTACTTAAGGAACACTTGTTTATAGAATTGTTCTTTTTTACTTGGATTAACTACCTTAAATATCCATGACACTTTGCAAGATTAATTTGTGTTCTTAAATGTCCAGGTTTTTCATGGCTTTGTGATTTCTGGGCCTAAATATTTTGATCCCAAGACAGGAGGGATGAGTAGTATAGTCCCATAAAGATTTCATTCCGTGTGTGTGTGTGTGTGTGTGTGTGTGTGTGCGTGCAGTGCCGGGGATTGAACCTGAGGTTTTATGCGTGCTAGGCAAGGACTCTACAACTGAGCTACACCCCTGGTCCTGTCCTATGAAGGTTGAACATCATCCATTCATTCATTCAAGCTACAGAGTGCCTACTGTGTTCACAGCTTGCATTCATTCATTCATTCAACAACTCCTGTTGGGCATGATGGTGCACACCTGTAATACCAGCAGTCCAGAGACTGAGGCAGGAGGATCGCCGTGGGTCCAAGGCCAGCCTAACCTACATAGCAAGACCCATTCTCAAAAAAAACAAAACAGAAAAGAACAACAGAACAATTGCTTGGTAGCATTTATTCTGTGCTAGACACTGGAGACACAGCTGTGAACAAAACATACTAAGTCTCAGGCCTCAAGGACCTTCTGTCCAGTAGAAAGGATACAGTAAGCACATACTATAAATATTATAACGTGTTGGGTGCTGTGAAGAGAGACAAAAGCTGGGTAAAGAATTGGAGAAGTTCGTGGGGACGTCAGATGATCAGGCAGGCCTCTCCAAGGAGCAAGATCGGAAGAGTGTGAGGGTCAAGGCAGCAAGAAGAGCAAATGCAAGCAAGGCCAGAGGCGGAAGTGTCCATGGTGTGCTTCAGGAAGAGCACCGTGCTCCTTCCTGTTAAACAGTGTGACTGAGAATGAGGCAGCATCTGGCATCTGATGGCTATCTGACCAGCCCCATCAGTCTACAAGTCGAAGAGGACTGGCCACAGAATTAAAAATTCTCTTGCAATCTTTTGGGGTTTTGCAACACTTTTCAGAGGCATACACATCTTTTTGTGTTTATCATTATAATGTGGATCTAAATTTCAGAGCCCTAAGAACAGATCTCACTGGGCCTCAGGTAATCAGTTCTGTTCCACCCTGGAAAGGCAAAGTTTGTGGTATCTGGGAAGGAAGGAGGGAGGGAGGGAGGAAGGAAGGAAGGAGGGAGGGAAGGAAGAAGAGAGAAGGAAGGGAGAGAAAGGGAAGCAGAGTCCTTGCTCTGGAATGGGGCAGTTACTTACCTTCTGAGTGCCTCAGTGTTCTCACCTGTAAAAGAGGGACAATAAAGTCAACTCAGAGAGATGATAAAAACAGAAAAGTGCCCGCACACATAGGTATCCAGTGTGTTCCCAACTGCATGTAGACCCTTCTTGTTTTAAGGACTTTATTTCTAATCGCCATGTAAAAATAGGATTTTTTTTAAATAAGGAAGAAAAAATTTAAGGCTTAAAAAACTTTAATTGTTTCTGAGAATTTGAGCTCACACAGCCAACAAAGTAAACAGCATTATATCCTCATCTTCTTTCATAAGTCTGTAAACAAGAGCCACCGAGGTTAAAGTCTAGACTCATGCTGGAGCTGCGCCTGCCTAACCTGCATTTGTATTATCTGAATGTTAAAAACTGTAGTTTGGAAGCTCAGCCCCTCCCTAGCACACACCGATACACCTGTGTTACTTTACCTGCCCAAACACAAGCGCAATTGAAGCCAATCAATCCTGGAAAATGAACTGCTAGTAGCCATCTTGGCCATAACTCAGAATTTAAAGTCAGAAGTAGCTGGAATCAGGCCTTTAGCGCAAGCTGTATGACCTTGTGTTTGATCTCTCATTAGCCTCGGTTTCCTGATTCATAAAATGGGGATGATAAAAATGCCTTTTTAGGTGGCTCTGAGGAGCAACTGAAATAATGCATGTAAAACATTTGATCCAATCTTGGTAAAATAGTAAGAGTGTGCTGAGTTCTCTGGCCTTGGGGCAAGTGCTAGGTCAGAGAGGGTCAAGAAGGCCTCTTCAGAAGGGATTTGGGACCAAGCCATGAGGAGCAAGCAAGCTCTGTGAAGCCCCCCGCTGTGTGACTGCAGTAGAGGCAGAAGGAAGAGCAAGTGTAAAGGCCTCGCTACACCACACAGGTAGAGGTCAGTCGTCCTGGTGGGTGGGCGGGCGGAAAGGGAGGTGATTACAGAAGGAGGTGCGGTTCAGAAAGGTGGGCAGGGTCCAGTTCAGGAGGGGACTTGTGAATCAGAACAAGAGAGATGCATTGCATTTGAAATGCGCTGAAAATGAGGGTTTATCTTGAAGGTAGAGACAGTGAGCCTGCGCAGTGGACTGAGGTGAAGTGTGAGAGAAACTTGAGGTTGATGCTTGGGGCTTGTCCTCACTGGGCGAATGACGATGCTGTTGAAGGGAATGAGGAGAAATGCACCAGAGGATCTGGGGGTCATGTTGAGTGTGACATGCTCTCTAGATATCCAGGTGTTAATGTCCAGGGTGGTTGAATATTTGGGTCTGCAGTTTAAAGGACAGTGGGAGTGCCGAGTAAGTGTGCACCTTACAAGGCTTCTGAATAGTGCTTAAAGCCACAGAACCGGGTAGAATGAGCTAAGGAGAGAGTGTGAACAGGGGAGAGGGCTGAGGGCTGGGCCTGACATTTAGAAGGAAGCAGGATATGGGACATCCAGCCTGGAAGCCCAACAAAGAGCAGCCCACGGGGCAGGTGAAGAGTGAGACAGCACCGCAATCGGTGCTGCAGATGTCTCAGAAGGGAAGCATGACCAACTGCAGAGAAGTCCAGTGTGACAAGGGTGGCCCTGCAGACCATGCGTCAGTCCCACAAGACCAACAACAAGGCAGTTCCAGAGAACTGGAGTGAGTATAGAAAGAGAAAGGAAAGCCACCAGAAAAGGGCCTGGGAGGTGAGGAAGGGCAAGTGGAAAGTCGCTGTAACAAAGCACCAGAGATCAGATGGCTGGAAGAGCAGAAACTACTGTTTCACCGTTCAGGAGTCTGGGATTCTGAGGTCAAGGTGCCAGGAGTGCTGGCTTCCCTGGAGGCCTCCCACCCTGGCATCTGAATGCCCGTCCTCTCCTGTACATCTGTGTGGTCTGGGTCTTAACTTCTTCCACTGGCACCAGTCATACTGGATTAGGCTTAGCCTAGTATCCTGGTTTTAGCTCAGTCACTTCCTGATAGTCCCTTTCTCCAAATACAGGGGTTAGGCCTTCAACAAGTGAATTTGAAGGGGGCACATGATTCAGCTCACACTACTAAGCAATCCTTTTAAAAGGAATTTTGCTGAAAAGATCAAAGCAAATAAAAATTTTTATATACATACCTGTCCCCCAGATGTGAGTCATGATTATATTTTAGTATACTTCCTTCTAGATTCATTCCATATTTCTCCCATTTTTGAGTTATTGCTATATGTATTTAAATTTTAGTATTTTGGTTTATATTTTGGTCCTTAAAAGTTTTCTAAGATATAAAAAATACAAATAAAGAGATTTGGCTGTAAAGGAGAGCACAGGATTGAGATGGAAGGACAGTGGCATGGGGAGGCAAGGGAGATTTTGTTCTTCGGTTGTATTTCTCTGTGGGTGGAAGGCCCACTGCCGGGGTTGCCGTGGAGGACAGTGTGGCAGAGAAGCCAAAATGGAGCAGACCGGGGTTACCGCAGTGGAAAAGCCTACCTGCGAAGGGATGGGATCAAGAGGTGTTAAATGATTCATTCGTTTCACAGAACCTGTGAGCAATGGAGCCCACACTTTACCCCAGGAATTTTCATTCTAAGACTTGAGTTCCACCAAACTACACTTTAATCCTGTCCTTCGGAGCAGCAATACCCAGAACAATTGTCAGAACACAGATGAGGAAATGCATTGTCATGTCCAGTGACAGCTGTTCTGAACATACCGGGCATTCAAAGCTCAGAGCAGGGGGTAAAGTAGGATGGGGGAAGAAGAGGGTGAAGAGAGGGCACTCTATCGGCCTGACTGATGAGTTAAAACACCCTCAGGAAGTCCCATTCCAAAGGTAGTTGAATATTTTAAACCATGACCCAGTTTGGGCCTGTTTGAACTGACCTTGGTCAACTTGGTAGTGAACTTGGCAGATCACGGCCAGCTTGCCATTGCAGAGGGTTACATCACCAGCTTCCCATATGCAGATTGAATCCTCCATCACCAGTGCCAAGGCACACGTGGCTTTGTGATTTTGCTTCTGCAAACTCTCTTATCGCAGCACTTGCACATTGTGGTCCTGATGTTAAACAAACCAATCAATAAATAAGCCTTGACTTTGCATTTTGTATAGGCACACTTAACTGACACATAGACAAACAAAGTCGCTTAGCTACTGCACAGCTTGTGTGTCAGCCCTGCCATTTCCTTCTGGACGCTGTTGCTCACCTGAGTGGACAGGTCAAACTCCCAACCTCAGGAGAGCCCTGCTGCTTTCATCATGGCAATTTCCAGGCCTGGGTAGGTTATTTGAAGGCAGAGTAGATACAACTAGCTGCCTAGGTAGCAGCTGATGGCTTACCCGAGCTCGCCCAATGGAAGTCGCTCTCTGTATGTTGTAGGAGCAGTGTTATGGAATGAATAAACAACCAAGTGAGCAGGTTTTAGAACAGTAAGGGATGATGCTTTACTAGGTGCTAGGACAATGGTGCTTCAGTATTTTTAATCTAAATGGCAGATTTAGTGTTTTAATCTAAACACTAAATCCTTTGAATTCGTCTGAAATATTACCACTCTTTCTGCTGAATGCTCCATTGCATTATCCTCCAAAGTGTTTATTTTGAAACCACCTATGTCCTTCCTTCTCTCATGGAGACCACCTGTAGCAGTCACCCTGGGAGCTGAGGCAAACATTTGTTTTTGATAACAGTGCATTTTGAATGTCTGTGGTTTCAATTTCTATTTCTGTCCCTGACTGCTGTGACTTTTCGATCTCTTCATACCTTTCACGGATAGCTCTGCTTTTCCCAGGCATTGGTGCTCAGCCCAACATAAACTGTGACAGGATGATTACAAAATACTCATTGTTACGCTCAGAGGATGTCTTGTGAAAGACCAAAGCTCTAAAAGGCCAGCACAGGGTTATGTTTGGCCTTGTACTGATGATCTGTAATCGTCCCCAAACACCAGAAACTGTGCCAAGAGAATATCTCTTTTCTGAAATTGTGGCTTAGACCTACAACATGGAGGCACACACTCATCCCCAGTTAGAGACCTCAGGGTTCTCCACAGACTCATGAAAGTCACCACCACACTCTCTGGGGTTATACTTTGTCTCTGAACTGTAGGCCTACCTCATTCAGAACTTTTGTTTCTTTAGCACCATCTGACTGTTCATTTTAACGTGTACTTTTGTCACTTGAAAATCTGGAAATTGGAAATCACCTGACGATCTGACAGCTAATGATTTACAGTTTTAACTACATTATTTAAGTTGGTCCCAACAATCATTCAAAGAATAAACTCAGGACCTTATTTAACTGATTAGTTAATTATTAATTTTATTTTTTGAGACAGGGTCTCACTAGGCAGTTCAGGCTGGACTTGAACTCACTATGTAGCACAGGCTGGCCTCAAAATCACAGAGATACTCTTGCCTCGGCCTCTTGAGTGCTGAGATTACAGGTGTGTGTCACCATGCCCTGCTATTTGTTTATTTAGAGACAGGTTCTTGCTATGTACATCAGGCTAGCCTTGAATACATGATCCTCCTGCCTTAGCCTCCAAGTGCTGGAATTACAGTGTGTGGCACCATGCCCAGCTTATTCCTGTTTTATAGAACAGAAAGCTAAGGTCTCCTGGCCAGCAAATAACAGAACTTGTACTAAAAAATGGGTGGTATGAATTCTAGTCTAGCATGTTTTCCTGACCATAATACTGGCCATCATTGTGGCTGTGAGTCTCCAACTTTGGCTCTATAAGAACGCCTTGGGGAGGAAGAGTTGTTGCAATACAGAGTTCTGGGATCCACCCCACAGCATTCCTGATTCCATGGGTGTGGAGTGGGGCCCGAGAATGTTCTCATCCATACCCATGCCCCTCCCTTTCTCCCTCGCCTTCTCCTTCTCAGCTTCCCTTGCAGCTAGAGGTGACCATCTGATCTAGTTTCTGCCAGTAAGATGTCAACAGAAGGCTTCAGGGAAAGCTTGTGCTTTTCTCATGAAAAGAGACAGACTTGGCCCCTCATTTTCCTCTTTCTTCCTGCCTAGAACATGTATGTCATGCTTAGAGGTACAACAGCCACTTAATGACCAATACATTAAAGTCAGCAAGATCAGAAGAGGCTGGGTCCCTGATGGCCCTAGACTCTTTTCTTCTAGATTTCTTTAATGTATGAGAAAAATAAGTCTCTAATTATTTAAGCCATGTACTCAGAGTCTTTGTAACTTGTTGTCAATGCACCTCTAGCAAGGCCCTGAGTTTGATCCCCAGCACCTCCCTGCCAAAAATGCATCTCTAGCTGAAAAAGAGAAGCAAGATACAAAGGGGCAGGACAGCCTGGGGAAATGGCATTTAACAATCATTTTTCAGGCCCTTTCTGTAGCTGGCACTGTGCTGAGACTGGGTTCCTGTCCCCCAAGGTGCTCCTAGTCATAGAAAAAGACCGCCTTAAAAAAAAAAAAAGAAAAAGACCACCCTGAAGACACATAAATAATAACACACTGTGACAAGTGCAGAAGTACAAACAGAAGCTACAGAAACCTTGAGGCAGGAGCCTCACCCAGGAAGTTGGGGGATGTTCCCAGAGGTGGCCTATGAGCAAGGTCTCGAGGGGCGAATGGTAGGTAGAATGCCAGATAGAAAAGAGGAAAACTGTACTGCTGTCCCTTCTCTCCCTTAGCCTGGGGGTCCAGAGGCTGACCTAGTTAGGCGTGTGTTTGGACAGGAGCTGCAACACAATTTCTAATTAGATGATAGAGGATTCCACAACCCAAGCTTATGGCAGAGCTAACTCCAAGAAACTCCGTCTAAAGAACAAGGAGGGACATTGTGAGGGTTGGCAAAGCCCATGGTGGCAGGTCTAGGAAGCCAGGAATCTGGAGCTGAAAGACAAGAGCAAGTAAGAAAGGGTACCTGGGGCAGGCAGAGCAGTGGCCCAAGAAGACTGAGGTAAGCTTGGTTCTTAAGCAGATAAGAAACTTGGTGCAGAAGCTCAGCGGTTCAATAGTTGCTCCAATACAGCCTTATTGTCTTAGTCTTATTTGACCTGCTATAACAGAACACCTGAGACCAGGTAATCTGTACTGAACAGGAATTTATCTGGCTCATGGTTCTGGAAGCTGAGAAGTCCAGGGTCAAGGGCCCCATGTCTGGCGAGGGTCTTCTCGCTGGGTCATCCATCCCATAGCAGTGGGCAGAAGGGCAGGGGAACTCATGTGCATGAGAATGTGTGATTGTTAATTGTGATCAATCGGCTTGACTGGAATAAGAAACACCTAGCAGGTTAGTAAAGCACAGTTCTGGGTGTGTCTGTGATGACTGAAATGCAGGCCAGCAAACAGAGAGGAAGACTCACCCCAGCCGTGGGAGGCACCAACCAATAGGGTTGTAGTCTGGATGGAATAAAAAGGGAATGATTAGGGGTGTGCCAGTTTGAAGAGCTCCAGTCTGCGACAGCAGGCGTGTCCTTTGCTACTGTCTCGTTTGGACATTGGTCTCCAGGTCTCCAGTTTCTTCCACCTTCCAATGCATACTTGCACCAGTGAGTTGCTGGTGAGCTTCCAGGCTTTTGATCTTGGACTGGTGCTGTCATTCTGTGGCTTCCATCATTTTGGGCTGAGCAGCTACTGGACCCCCCACCCAGGTCTCCAGTGCACCGATGACCATAGAGGATTCTTCTGCCTCTGATCTTCTAAGCCCATCTAATAATCGCCTTGCATAATTCTATAGATCCTGTTCCTCTAGAGAAGGCTAACTAATACAGAGAGGAAGGGGGCTAAACCGATCCTTTCTGAAGGACTCAATTCCAAGGTACTATAGGAGTCTACTCATGAAAGCTTAGCTTCCAGGACCCCCTCACTTCTTAAAGATCCTGCCCCCAGCTCTGTTGCAATAGGAGTCATGTTTCCAACACATGAACTCTGGGGGAACAGATTCAAACCATGGCACTTACATTCAACTTCATTTTCACTCTCAGATCCCATTCCGTAAAGCTTTAATCCTCCCCCGGGCTTCCCCTACACTCAAGACTGTACTAGAATTTTAGTGTGTTACTCAACCTGCAGGGCCCTTCAGTCCCCTGAGCTGCTGCTTCTGTGATACTGAAAGCCTGGTTGTAGGATGCCATCTCCCTGCTATATCGGGGCATTTCTGCTAAGCACCTGGTGTGTACTCTGGTCCTCCTGGAAAGCAGGCTTAGGTTCTAGTATCAGACCTGTCTTTCCTCTCCCCAGACCCAGACAACTCTTCTTGTTATGGCAGAAATTCGTTCCTTGAGTGCGGTTTCTTTCAGAGACTCACTCGCCTCAAGCTCTGTTCACCTCCACTTAGGAAACCCAAGTCTGGAAGGGAAGCGGCTCCCGTTACCTCTGGTGTCCACCTGCCCAACCTCCCCTGAGACTATGAAGAGATCCTTTTAGAAATGAGGAGAGAGAAAAGGGGAAATGTGGGGGAAAAACAAATGAACTTTCAAGCAATGATTGGGTCACATAGTGATGGCAATGGTGTGTCCAAGAAGCCAGTGCAGAATATGCACATTCCAGCAGGTCTAAAGCGGGAGTCAGGTGTGTTTAGAGTCCTGGGGGAGTGAGGAGGGAGAGGAAGCTGGAGGGGATGCGATGGGACAGCCTTGGATGACCACTGTGGAATTTGGATTTTATTCTGTAGGTTACAGAAGTCAGGAAAGGCCAATAAGTTATGCTGAGTCATGGGCCCATTTGTTTTTGTTTTTAAGAGGGCAACTCTGTTAGAAGTTGGCCTATTTCTGTGGCTGGCCATAAGCATAAGCCAGATGAGTCTAATAAGTGTTTAAACCAGGGAGTAGAAATAGATCTCGAAAAGCACAGTCACTGTTGCAGGAGAAAATCAACCAAATTTGGTCCTTGATTGGTTATGAGGGACTGATGACAGTAACAGAAGGAGAAGCTAGAAATTGTAAGAGTTCTAGCTTGGAAGACTGGGCAGTCCATAAAGCCATTTACCTATGAGTGAGAAGACAGAAGACAGCAAATATTGCTAGGGGACAATAAATGGGGACAGGTAATGGGGAGGAAAGAAAGAAATGTATTTAGTACTGGTTACAAGCCAGACACTGTTTTACTTATACATTTACATATATTCTTGCTATTGTTATGCCCATTTCACGAATAAGAAAACAGGTTCAGGGACATTGTTGTCCAGAGAGTAATGATGTCGGGATTGGAAACCATCTACTTGGTCCCACAATCTGTGCTTGGCCTCATATGCTTCTCAGTGCCCTCCAGTTTGGGACATCTAAAAGCCACTCAAGACTTGAGTCTGGAACTTTGGAGACAGGCAGGAGGTGCAGGCATCAGGTTGGGCGTCCTTATTGCGTAGATGGTTTCTGCGTTGTGGGAGCAGGTGAGGTTACCTGGGGAAAGGATCTGGCGTG
Source organism: Hystrix cristata (assembly GCA_004026905.1). Classification (NCBI taxonomy): domain Eukaryota; kingdom Metazoa; phylum Chordata; class Mammalia; order Rodentia; family Hystricidae; genus Hystrix; species Hystrix cristata. The sequence goes on along the minus strand of PVJO010007354.1, from coordinate 36,086 downwards.
CAAAGAGGAGAAAAGCCCAGATGCTGGGAGCTTCGCATTTGCGGGTGATGTCAGATAGGTCTTGTTAAGCTACACATCACAGAAAAGGCTAGGAACAGGGTCAGGATTGTTGTCTCTCTCATCACGAAGGTCAGAGGAAGGATCTTCATGCACATTCTTCGGCTTCATTACAGACCCAGGCTCTCTCTTTTTTCTCTACCATACTCACTTCCATCTTCAAATTTGGCCCATTTCTCAGCATGTCCTCTGGAGGGCCTACCGTCCTACCGCAGGCAGCAGGAAGGAGGAAGATGTCAAAGGAAGAAAGAATCTGCCAGCCAAGTGAGCCTGCTTGGCTTCTGAAGGCCCCACTGTAAAACCTATGCTTACACTGGCCAGAATTTACAACCGTCTTCGGGGGGTCCGGACTGTGGTTCTCTACTGGGCCAACTAAATCAGGTTCTCCTGGGAGGGAAGGAAAGAGAATGGAAACTGGCTAGGCCCTGAAAATGCTGCCATGGGGAGGCAGGCAGAGGAAATAAAGATAAAGAAGAACATTTGTAAGAAGAGTTAAGAAAGAGAGGAGAGCCAGTTGTGGTGGCTTGTGCCTGAGAGCCCAGCACGTTGAAGTTCAAGGCCACCCTGGGCTATGTAGCAAAAGCTTAAGCAAGGGGAGAGAGAAGAATTTCGTGAAAATTATAACACTTAAGATGCTTTAAGTTTCAAGTTACTAAAAATTCAGCTTACACTAGCTTAAACTTTGCTTAAGTAATCAAAAGAAATTTGATCAAAATCAAAAGGCAGGGCAGGTATGTTTATTGGGACTCTGACTTTGCAACTTTACTATTTTCTTGGATCTCCCCATCTTGGTCTTGTATTCAGCCTGGCTTCAAAATGGTAATAAAACAGTCAAAGTCGCTCTAGGACCCACATATGCATACCACATGGTCCAGGCCATCTTGATAACAAAATTCCTGAAATTCATTCATTCATTCAAAAATATTCCTGAGTACCCACTGTGTGCCAAGCACTTTTCTAGGTGCCAGAGACAATGTGAATAAAACAAACAAGGGTCCTGTTTTAGTCATTGATCGCTGCATAACAATTTATCCCAAAACTCAGAAGCTTAAAACACTACACACTCTTTCACAATTCTGTGGGTTAGGACTCCGTGTGTCATAGACAGGTACCTCTGACCTGGGGTCTCTCATAAGGGTGCAACTGCGAAATCTGCTGGAGCTGTAGTCATCTCAAGGCCAATGCGGGGAGCATCTGCCCCCCACCTCACTCACATGGCTGTTGGCAAAGACATCAGTTCATTGCAATGTAGTCTGTTCACTGGGCCAGAAGAGGGAGCGGGAAGGAGCAGTCAGTCTTTCTGTAATGTAACCTCAGAAATGACATCCGCTACTTTTGCCATATTCTGTTTGTTTTGAGACATACCTCTAAATCCAGCCCCCACATTCAAGGCATGAATACCAGGAGATGGGATCACAGGCAACTACTCTGAGGGTGCCTACTTGTCATACCCTAAATCCAATCCACCAGCAAATCCTGCCAAACATATGTGGAGCCCAATCATTTCTCGCCTCTCCCACTGATACCTGCCAGTCCAAGTCTCTGCTATTTCTCATCTGCCACAGCAGTAGAATCACAGCTGGCCTTCCTGCCTTTGTTCTTGGTCTTTGGGCCATCTATTCCCCACACCATGACCTTTTAACAGTAAGGCAGATCGTAGCCAGGTGTGGTGACTCATGCCTATAAACCCAACACTCTGGAAGGCTGAGGCAGGAGGATGACAAATTTGAGTCCCACCTGGGCAGTTTAGCAAGGCTCTGTCTCAAGAAAATAATTTTTAAAAGGGCTGGGTATGTAGTTTAGAGAATCTGGGTCCAATTCCCAGTACTGCCCTGAACCAAAGTAAGGGAAATCATGTCACACTACTACTGAGAACTCTCCAGTAAGATCATTACTATTTCCTCTATGTCTATGTGATCTACATGATCCCACCCTACTTCTTTTTTTTTTCTTGGGTGCTGAGGATTTAACTCAGGGCCTTGCACTTGCTAGGCAAGTGCTGTACCACTTGAGCTAAATCCCAACCCTACTTCTTTGACTTATTCTCCTCCCTTTCTCACTCAGTTCTAGCCACATTGGTGGTATGATTCATTAAAGATAAAGATACCAAGCATCCAGGCATGGTGGTGAATGCCTGTAATTCTTGTACTCTAGGAGGTTGAAAGGCAGGGTGGGGACTGCAAGTTGGATTCCTGCCTGGGCGATTTAGCAAGACCCTGTGTTATGGTTTATGTTTAGATGTCCCCTCTAAAGCCTCATGGACTCGTAGTTGGGGCTTTGCGAAGGTGATGGGATCATGCAGGTGGTGTGATACTTCTCAATGGATTAGTCCACTGATGAGTTTATAGCTAAATGTGCTGTTCAGGGGGTGAAGCCTGGTGGGAGGAGGTGGGCCACGGGGGGTGTGGTCTGGAAGGGTTTATCTCCTTCCCTCCTCCCTTGATCACTCTCTCAGCTTCCTGCTGCCAGGCTATCAGCTGTTTCTCCTCTGCCAGCCCCTCCACCATGCCACCCTGCCTTGGAACCAACTGACTATGGACTGAAAACTCTACAGACTGTGAGCCAAAATACACTTTTCCTCCTTAGAGTTGTGGGTGTTGGGTATTGTGTCTCAGAGATGAGAAAGTAACTACAAACCCTGTCTCAAAATAAAAAATAAAAACAGATTGGGGTTGTAGCTCAGTGTAAAGGCCCTGGTTTCGATTACCGGTACCAAAAAACTTTTCAAAAGACACCAAGTATGCTCCTACCCCAGGGAGCTCACCTCTGCCTTGCTAGAATTCTGCCTAGCTAGACTGCTCATTGTCTCAGCTTCTTCACACTCTGCTCCAGTGTCATTGCAGGAGAGAGGCCTAACCTTCCTCTGCTTTCTTCTTCATGGCATCTCTCCACACCTGGCATATGATCTATCTGTCTGTTTATCGTCTTTCTCACTGACTAGAATATGGGTCTGTGAAGAGCACCCTGCAAAGAGTCAGAGAGTCAGCAGCCAGACCTTGGTGAAGTTTGGAGGGAGTGGAGTAAAAAAGAGACCTGATGGGAATGGGCCTCTCTTTGAAAAATCTTAACGTTAGAAACAATAAAAAGTAAAACACTGAGTGGTGAAAGATTAGAAAAATTAGAAAATGTTTATATCAATAAACAAAGACTGTAACATTGAAACCCAGACCACCTCAAGAGGGAAATTGTTTTCATTAAATATGAGAAGGGTTAGGATCTTTACAATGGAAAAAACTTAGCAAATTGTTGGGAAAAATACTGAGACTGTAATAGGAAATGGAAAAAGGACATGAACAAATAGTTCACAAAGAAGGAAATATCCCTAGTAAACAAAGATAAAGAAAAAATCTTTGGCATCATTAGCAAGGAAAGAAATACAGATTAAAACCACAAGATGATCGGTTTTCAACACTATCAAATGGGCAGAAAGCCTATTCCTGCCATTTAACTCATAATTCCAGGTCATAGAATCCTAAGAAACTAAGCCAAAATACAGCTGAAGGAACTAGCCATAATTTTATTTAAAATAATTAATAGTAGAAAATAATCCAGATGCTTTACACCAAGACACTAGCTTAGAAAATTGTGGCGTGTTCATATAATAGAAAATTAAACAACATGACACATAGGAAATATTTGGGGAGAATTTATGTTAACACAAGAAAATGCCTATATTACCTCAAAAGGCAGAATTGTAAATTGCATACCATACCTTTTTCTCTTGCCTGTGGGAAAAATGCATGCAGAAAGAGTCCACTCAGGGCTATTCCTTCTTGCAGGACACTGTACTGAGTTCTGTGTGCCTTCTCTATGCTAAGTCTGGGGGTTCAAAGAGAGCTCAGAAAGTTCTGCCCTGGAGGAGTTGGCCTCTAATTAAAATTTGAAAAATAATTCTTGGGGAATAAATAATAAAGTCTCAAGAGATACAGCTATAACTAGCATCCAAAAATATCTCAGGACAAATAAGCCCAGTTGCCAGGTGAACATCAGCACACAGCTGGGCCTTCAGAGGCCCTGCCCAGGTCTGTGCTACTGGGACAGAGGCTGGTAGGAGACTGTGGGGTGGACTCTGTGGTCAGCTGAGCTCACAGAGGCCTTAGTGCTAGAGTTAAGGTGGTCCTGCCTCTAAAAGAATGAAAGTCAAGGTGTAGCTAGTCGAATTATAAGATGAGACTGATACTCTCCAACGACATTTGTTCTCTAACTTTGTGCTAGGAGAGGTTTGGTCCCACTGTGTCTCTGGGCCGGCTTTTGCTTAGAATACCAGGAACTGTGGATGGCTCATCCCTCCTTGCATAGTGGAGTCACCACCCTGCCCACCTTTCTGGGAAGGACTGGCTTGGGAGTGCCTTTTGTGGAGTTAGGATCAGGCTGGTGGGACTGCTTCTGTTTCCAGGTTTCTCTGGGGTGGAGACCACGTAGAAATACACTTTGTATTTCCAGAGTCCTTGATGTATATAGTTCAACATATAGTCATGTGCTGCAGAGTGACATTTTGCCAGCGACATGACTATGGGGCTGAAAAATTCCCCATTGCCTAGTGACATGTAGTGCAACATATTCTTCATGTATTTGTGGTGGTTCTCATGTAAGCAAATCTGCATTACCAGTCATATGAAAGTATACCCAGCAAAGGACTTCCGGAACTGCCTCAGAAAGTAGCAAGAATGATAGGATAAGTGTGTTTGAAACAAGGGGGGAGTATTTTGAGGGGCATTAATGGCAATGTGGCTTTTTACTGTAATAAATTCTTAAATATGCACCAAAATGTTTTAGCACCCTTGCATATCTTGTGTTTACTGTCTCATGATTGCATGGAGAGGCCAAGTCTGATAATGGATGTGTACCGTGGAGATTTATATAAGGACCGTGGCAGGGAGGGGTGCAGTATAAAAGGGCAACATGAGAGATCCTTGTAGTAACGGAAATGTTCATTATCTTGACTGTCTCGATATCAGTATTCCAATTCTGATACTGAGCTATATGATTTTGTAAACTGTTACTGCTGGGGAAAACTGGTAAAGGGCATGTGGAGTTTCTCTGCATTATTACTTATAGATGCATATAAATCTGTAATTATTTCAAAATAAAAAGTATAAATTAAAAGTTATGGCCAGGAATATCTGATACAGTCCCACATAGATGTCTCATACAGATTAACAGGTTATCAGCAAAGTCCCAGACAAGATCCTCAGATGTAAGTCTACTTGTAAATAGAACTATCTTCTGGAGGTGGGCTTGTAGATTGAAAGTGCTAGTGGCCCCCAGAATGAAATCTTCTGCCTTTATCATAGGCAAAATTAAATCTACTGTACATAAAAAATCTGAAGAAAATATAAACCCAGATTTTTTATAGTTCTAAAAATAGGCATTAACAAGCTGGGTATGGTGGCACATGCCTATAATACTAGCTTATGGGAAGACTGAGACAGGAAGATTGAAAGTTGGAGACCAGCCTGGGCAACTTAGACCCTGTCTCAAAATAAAATACAAATAAATAAAAGTGCTAGGGATGTAGCTTAGTGGTAGAGCACTTGTGTAACATGTGCAAGGCCCTGGGTTCAATCTCTAGTAACACACACACACACACACACATGCACACATACACACATGTATAGAAAAGGAAAGAAAGAAAACATGTAGAAGATATTAACAGTATTCTAAATGTGAAATACAGTATATGTGCATAGAAAGAGTATATGCTTGCAAAATAGTTTAGAGTATGTAACAGATACTACCTGTGTGTGTTTCAGCTCTCAGTTCCTACAACTCTGCCTTGTAGTGTCATAGTGGATTCCTTCAGGAGGGTGGGCAGACTGACTGGCTATCTGTTGGCTCCCATGCTAGGAGCTTTCCATTGCCCAATTTAATCTGCATCCCTACACTGGGAGGTGGGTGGTATTATTCCAAAAGAGGATATTGTGAAACCCAGAGCTGAGGACATACGACTCGAGTGTTGATCTGAGATTCAAACCAAGGCATTTTAGGCCCAAAATGAGAGAGCAAGTGGTAGCCCAAGAAGTCTGTGTGGCTCCAAAATGCCAAATCCCCACTGGTACTTTTCCCCATCTAACCAACATAGCCACTTACGACAACTTGTGTGACAGTTAATCTTTTCTTTTTTGGTGGGTGAGTTGCTGGGGATTGAACTCAGGGCCTTGCGCTTGCTAGGCAAACGCTCTACCACTGAGCTACATCCCCAACTCCACTGATTGTCAGTCTTGATTGTCAACTTGCTTGGGCTCAGAGACACCTGGACTGCAAGGGCAGTAATCTAACCCATTGATGATGTCATAACAGCATGGGCTGTGGGAAGGCGGGGCCTAGTTGGAGGATGTGGGCCATAGGAGTGTGACCTTGGGCACTATATCTGGTCCCCGACCACTTCTCTGGCTCTTTCCCTTTCTCTCTGCTTCCTGACCACCACGAGGTGAGCAACTTTCCCAACCACACCCTTCCTCCATGGTGTTTCTGTGTCACCACAAGCCTGAAGCAATGGAGCCACCGACTATGGACTGAAACCTCTGAAACCACGAGTCAAAATAACCTTTCCTCCCTGTACTTGTTAGGTGTGCGGTCACAGCAACAAAAGCTGACACACAGCTTCACTGAGTCATGTGTTTTTTAGCTGGTCCAGCTGTGTCATCCAAATGCTAAGTTGCCCTAAGTAAGCCTTTCTCTGCCTTTCCTGTAACTCCTATGGCCAGGTAGAGACAGGGAGCAGGTGTGGCCAGGATGCAGGGTCCCCTTTCACTCATACCCAGCAGGTGGCTTTCTTCAGTCAGTTTTCCCCTTTAAACCTGTGCGCATTTCTCATTTTACCCACGTTTTGTTTTCCTAGAAGGGAGGTGTGAGGAGAAAAGAGAATGGACAACGAGATGTCTCCCTAACTACTCTTTCATTGAGGGCCTTGCTACCTGTACTCTCACTGGAGGTTTGGGGTGCCCCTCCTAGGCCCCGAGTTTGAATCCTGCCAAGGCTCGGGCAAAGGCCGGCCAGAGCAGCCAGGGAGCACATTAGCAAGTATCAGGGACCTCCAGCTACTAGGCACCCAGAGACTTCTTTGTTGCTCTTGTTTGCTACACTGTTGTTGTTGTCATGGTTTCTAACTGTATTGACAGGTCCAGGACTGATATTAGAGCAAGAGAGGGTGGGGAGGCAGGTGGGAGCAAAGAGGACAAGTGAATGCCGTGAGGTGAGGCATCTGAAGAGACCGCCTTCAAGGTCAAGTCCAGCCTGATAACCACTAATGCTGATTTTCTCTGTCAACAGTTACATGTATTTTACTTTCAGTATTGTCAGCTGATTCTTTCTAATGATCACATGCTGTTTTTTTACTGTTGTTGATGCCCTCATTCCAGGGCTGTGAGTCCCTCCTTCAGTTTTCTAAGCACCAGAAATTGACCCTGGCTGCACAGATATTTGAATCACCAGGGAAATTAAAAATATTGATGTTTAGAGAATAATGGTTATCAGGGGCTGGGGAAGAAGGAAAGAGGAAGCTATTGTTTAATGGGACTAGAGTTTCAGATTTGCAAGATGAACAAGTTCTAGAGATTGCGTCACAAGAATATGAATATACTTAACATTACTGAACTGCCCAATTACAGTGGTTAAGACGCTAAGTTTTGTGTTATATGCTTTTTCCATGATAATGAATAAGTAAGTAAATAATTGATGACACTTGGGTCCTATCCTAAGAAATTTTGGATTAATTGTAAAGTCTTGTCTGGAAAAAATAGTAGGCAATAGATGCGTGCGTGTGTGTGTGTGTGTGTGTGTGTGTGTGTGTGTGTTGCTGAGAGTCCATCCCAGGGTTTGGTGCCTGCTAGCCCAGTGCTCTACCACTGAATACACCCTCAAACACTTAGACTCTTCCAAGATCTGTGATATTGTGACATAGAAAGAAATACATATTTGCTTTTCCTCCCCAGCTTCTGACCCAGAGCTCCTAAAACTCTCATACTTTCCTGAGTAGAAAGGGTAATCGGAGCATTTTATGTTAGAGTGTTTAGTGTTTGAATTGAGAGCCTGACATGGGCCTCCTAAATGCCTTGGGATTTTCTGGATGACAGGCATCTTTTGTTGTAACAAACAGGGTCTCACTATGGAGTTCAGGCTGGACTTGAACTCATAGCCATCCTCCAGCTGCCCAAGTACTGAGATTACAGTACAGGCATATGCCGCTATCTTTGTAATCAAGTAACTCTTGATTGACTCCTGGATGGAGGTTGGGCACCAGAAAGGTCAGACCATGGTTAGAAGCTTGGAACTCGCAGTACCATTTTCCATCTTCCAGGGAGGGGAGTGGAACTGGAGACGAGTCCACAATCCACCTCTGTGTGATTAATCCTCCATAAAAATCCCTGAGCTACAGAATCCGTGTGCCAGGAGGGTGGTGCATCCCAACTCTATGGGGACGGAAGCTTCCGTCCTCTGGGCTCTTTTGGACCTTGGCCTCTGGATCCTCTTGCGTGACTGTTCATGTGTATCCTATATGATATCCTTCATAAAAAGCCAGTAAATAGAAGTGTTTCCCTGAGTTCTGGGAGCCACAGTAGCAGATTACTGAATCTGAGGAGGGGTCAGGGAACCCCATTTGCAGCCAGTTAGAAGGAAGAGTGGGAACCTGGGGACTGATGTCTGAAATGGGGTTGTGCTGGGGACTGAGAGGTCTGCACTACCTCCAGGTTGGGTTAGGATTGAACTTCAGGACACCCAGCTGGTGTCTGGAGAACCGGATGGTTGGGAAGTCCCCACATGGTTTCTGCTGAGTGCTGAGTGCAGCAGAGAAAAACACTGTTTCTGACTTCAGCTGCCGGGTGACCCCAGAGTGCAGCTGAGACCAAAGACCGTTCTCTCTGAGGCTCTAACATCACTGCTTTCCAAATCATTGTTCTGTTAACTCTGTTTTCCCAGGCGCATATTCCTCCTTTTGTTGAGATTTTTGACTCTTTTTGATGGCGGCAGCCTTTTTCAAGAGGCATTTGCACACCTGTGCCCACACCTGGGGCTCCTGTGTGGCCCAGCTGCACCAAGTCCCAGTGGAGGTTATAAAATGAGGAGCCTCAGCTGTCTGTGGCTTCCCATCCCTGTGCTTTCCTGAGGGTTGCTGCTCAGCTTCTGGACACATGGACCTCCCTGTGTTCAAGAGTGGTGTGCTGGCAAGCTGGTGCACACCTGTCACCCCAGCACTCAGGAGGCTGAGGCAGGAGGATTGCTGTGAGTTTGTGGCCAGGCTGGGCTACATAGTGAGTTCAAGGTCAGCCTGAACTACATAGCAAGACCCTGTCTCAAGGAAAAAAAAAAAGAATGAATAAATAAATTTAAAATTTAAACAATTAAATAAAAGGGGAGAGATGTAGTTTAGTGTGAAGGCCCTGCCTTCAGTCCCTAGTACTCCAAGGAAAACAAAAGCTGAAAGAATGACCCGTATCCATAGAAGACAGATGAAGGAGATATATAAGAGACAGTAATCATACTTATGTGATGAGACTATGGATGACATCTTTGTTTTTATATTCTATATATATTTCTAAAAGACCATATTCTCTTTTTGTGGCAGGCAGGGAACAGAATACCGATTGGACTGGGTTTTGTCCACAGCAGGAGTTCCCCTCTGTGAGCCGCAGTGTGCAGGAGACACCAGGCACAGAGGGGCCGACTGGGTGACTCCTGATGAAGGTGCGGCTGGCATGTGTGATGGCCTGGAGAAAAGTAACACTGTCCATTGTATGTTAATGAATCAGACACGAAGTTTTGTGGACTTCTGTTTGCTTCCATCCCCACCCACCGGCCATACTGGCTGTTCCCTGTTTGGCCATCAAACCCTCATCAGCCGTGAAGTGTGGTGCTCCAGTGAGCTCCACAGAAACGGCCCAGCACTGAGCCTGGACCGTTGGCAGATCACATTTCTCCTGCCTCTCGATCTGCTCAGATGTGAGCCAGTAATTGAGGCCAGTTAAACTGAAGTCACCACAAAGAAACTTTTTTTCCATGTTGTACTTGAACCTTGCTGTACTTGAACTTGAAACAGCTGCAGCGACCAGTCCCGTCTTCTTTCCCTGTGGAGCCTGAGAATTAAGCAGCCCACAGAAGGTACCAAATCGCTGGAGCCTTAATTTGGCCATAGTGAGTCCAGGGCTGCCCTTAGATGTTTTTTTAGCACTGTGAGCCAATCCATTTCCTAGGCCAGGTCAAGTTGGGTTTTTAGAAATTTACAACCAAAATAGTTAATAAACTCTGCTTATGGAGAAAAGAAAGAGACTTTTACCCAGTGCTTTCTTGCGAGAACTAACATTCTGATTCCTGACCTACTCCTACTCCACAGTCACATGTACCTTCCCCTGAAGAAGCAGTCGTTTGTCCCATCACCCTGCCTTGCTCCATGAAAATATCTCCTCATGCTGCCCAGCTCCTGTATTTTGCTGTTTAGTATGTCTTATAATTTTTTCTTGAGAGCTGGACAGGATGGACCAGGTAAAAGAACTGCTGTGAACAAGTCTTTAGTGATGTGGCAGTGAGGTACCGTGGAGGGGGAATGTTCTGTAACCTTATGGCTAGGCCTCAGCATTTAGGGAGCCTGTGCCTTTGGGCTGTGAACCTCACACACGTGTATCGGTTTCTTCTACGCCTCTGAGAGGGGACAAGATGGCTGGAGTGGCCTGGAGTTGATATTTCCCTTTCCCCAGGTCAGTCAGGCTCTGGTAATATCCTGGCAAACTGGGCACTGGTTACCTAGTTTCTCCTGAGCGTGGACCTTGTTAAGGAGAACAGAGTGCTCTGGAGTATTTCCAGATGATTTCTGTATTTTCTGTATTTTGAGGGATGTACATGGGGAATTTTCTTCAGTATTTCCTGGGAGAACTTGGTTGAGCCCCTAGAAGCAAAACTCACAGAAGTATGGGATCCCGCCTTATGGCTGGATCCCTGTATCTTTTGACTCTCTGCTGTCCACACTGAGCCTCCAGCAGTCCGTTAGCTGCACGTCAGGTTCTTGCCCTGCACTGGTTCCCTGTTATAGTTTTCACTCATGATCTCTGCCCTGGGCGCCATGATTCCCTGTAGCCTCCCATCTCTCCAGTCTTGGGGATGGCAGTTTGCTCTCAGTCTTCACTTCCCTTACTTGCTCTTGGGACAGAGTGGTGACTTGCAAACTTAAATGCAGAATTGGAAATCAGAAACCTTATCCCAACCCGTTTTTAATTTTATTAAACATACACCAAAGTGGAGTAGCATAAGGAATCCCTAAGGGCCCATCACTTAGGACCAACAATTATTACCATTTTGCTAATTTTGAGAAGTGGTTTAAAATTCCAGAGAGATCAGTGCTTAACACTTAAAGAATTTGAGAGTTGAAGCAGTCACAAATAATTTGGGAGGGGAAAGGAATTGCTTCGAAGTAAATTACTTAACATGATTTGGAGAGGAATCTTTTTTTTTTTTAAATAGCCAGAACATGGTGCAAACAGATAATAGGTAATGTTAACAGTTTTTGGTAACTGTTGTTTAAAATCCCTTCACTCCCCCCATTACTCTATGTAAAGAGAAACCTGGTTTCCATTACATTTCCTTTTGCAGCTCATGGGCTAAAACAGTCCCACTTCACTGCACATGTTGAGCCCAGCAGAGTCCCCTTGTGCAAAGTTTGACCACAATTCTTTGGAAGGCTCCACTGGTGAAGTGGCATGTGAGTGGCTTCTTTGAGAGTGGATTGTGTATCTAAAAGCAAAGTAGAAGGGGTCAGAATTCCAGGCTGAAGGAACTGAATGTACGAAGATGGGAGGAGGGAAGGTACAGGGTGAGTTTGGGGGTGTGGCTTTATAATGATGTTTGTGAGGGAAAGGCGGTTTATGAGCCCAGCCAGATGAATCCTAAAGGTGACATCATGGAGCAGAGGTTAAAGGTACAGGCTCTGTTGGTAGACAACCTGTCTGGTTACCTCCTGTGGCCTCAGGTGACATAGTGCTGGGGGCCGGCTCGAGAGCCATTCCCAGAGTGTTTTCCTTATGGTAGAGCACAGGCCCCTTACATGGAGGACATAGCCATGTGACCCAACTGTGCCCAGAGGGACCTGAAAGGGGATCTGCCGGGGAACTTCTGGAAGGATTTTCTCCCTAATGAAAAAGGTCCTTAAAGGAAAAACTTCTTTTTCTGGTCACAGTTGGTGACAGGAACTCTGAGGCTCTGGTGACCACACTGTAACCATGAAAGCTGAGGAGCTGAGGATGGCAGGGGAGAAGGCGGAGAGGGCTTCAGTCCTTGATGGCATCATTATACCACTCTGCACGTGCCACCCCATGTTTGGAACTGCATATCATGTAAAATGATGCATTTTCCTTACTTTTAAAGTCATTTTGTTTGACCTAATCCCTGGTCAGCTCAGCAAGAAGAAAAGAAAACAAATAATTCTCCTATCTAGAGTACTTCTCCTTTGCAGCCTTCCTCAGTTTTTTAAAAATTAAAAATTTAGAACCTACAAAAGTATATATAATGTATTTTTATATGACTGTGTAATTCTGTAATTTTTTAAAGTCTCACGTTCATCAAAATCATGTGTAATAGGGTTTATGGGGGTGTGTACTGGTCAGCTTTCCATTTACCGGGATAAAACACCTGATATCTGTAATTTAAAGGGGGAGCGGTTTAATTTGTTCATGGTTTCAGGGGTCTCAGTCCATGGCCAGCAGGTTCCAAGGCTGTTGTGGGTCTGAAGTGGGGCAGAGGTCATGGTGGGAGGGTGTGGTGGAGTAGGAAACAGAGCACAGAGGAAGAGATCCACCATCCAAACATGCTCTCCCAGTGACCCACCTCCAGCTGGGCCCCTCCTGACATCCACCCCCTGAGCCAATCAGATCTCCAGGAGTCTCTTAATCCAATTGAATTGACAAGATTAACTGGGAAAATAGGGCTGGGGGAAAACCACTTAAGATTTCAAGAAGTTTTTAAGCAGAGCCCTGATGAAAAACAACTGTCCTGATAAATACCGGGCACAGTCACTCTGTTGGCTGCTGGAGCTAACCACACAGCCACACCTTCCCCAGCAGCCTCCCTTCCTGGCTGCTTCCTCCTTAAATGTGAGAGCACTTGAGAGTGTCTGCTTCCAACGGAGATCATTTTCACCAAAATTCAAGTACAATTGAGAGAGAGATTTCTTAAACCATTTTATTTAAACATATAGAGAAATGTCGTTATAATTTCTTATTTATGCTCTTAACTTCCCCAGATAGCTTAATCTAGTGAAGGTCCACCAAAGGCAGGCAGCTCTGTGGGGTTTCCAGCCCCTCAGGTCCTCAAAGATGAGGGAGGCTTTCTGTGTGAGAGAGCTTGTCCTGATCACTTCAAAACACGGTGGAAAAATGGCTCTGAACCAACTCGGTTTCAGGGCCACAGTGATACTATTCCCCAATTTAACCCTTATGCATTAAGAGAACAACAGTGTGGTTAAAATGGTAAATTTTGCTTTACTTATATTTGACCACAATATACATATATAAGAAATGGAGAGTTTGGGGGTGTAGTGTTTAGAGTTACTGTTCGTGCTTACCATGAGAGTGGTCCTGAGCTCAATCCCCAGCACTGCTCCCCTCCAAAAAAATGAAGGACATACGAGAGCTGTTGTGTGTGCGAGTTATATCAATCAGTGTCTATATCATTGTCATTAAAGCTTTGAAATTAAAGCAAAGGAACACCGTTGTGAATGGACAATGGTAACTCTGCCATATCCAGCTTCAGATACATAACTTCAGTATCATTAAATTCCCATGTGTGTGGCACTCAGAAGTAATGACCCTGCAGGACTTGTACTTACCATTTCCAGGTCTTTATGAGTTTTCCCTGAAGACACAGCTTTAAATTTTTAAGCTGATGTACTTATATTGTCCAGAAGAATTATTCTGGAACTTTTATTGACATCGTGGTTTGTTCACCCTTAAAGGTACCCTTGATCAGCCACCCCTCCCAAATCAGGGATGCAGTTCTTCCTATTATCTTAGTAGTATGCCTTGATGTCTTGCTTCTAGTCCCTTCAGAAATTATGTTGTGCACGCGCACACACACACACACACACACACACACACACACACCCTTCTCTTGTCTTCCTTGGAGCTCCCGCCCCTACAGGAGGTCCCTGCCCACAAGTATACTTCTGTGTGACTCGGTATATTCCAGCTATACAGAGCATTACAGTAGAACAGGGGCTGACACTTGGCATTGGAATCAAAATATGGTTAGAATGACCTCTTAGCACACTTAAAGATACATAAGAGGAGGAGCCACTACTGAGGGATAGTCCTGGCTGGTAGATCTGCGCAGTTCTAGGCCAGGCAGGTAAGGGGAATCCTGACATAAGAACCCCCAGCCCCACCCCATGAAGAGAGGCAAGCTGAAAACAAAAGAGGAAGTGAGAGATGAACTGCAAAAAACTCACTGGGGATGCAACCTCGATGTAATATTTTGCATAAATTCTGACAATTTTTTCTTGTTTACACTGGCTTCCTTCTCTTCACCTGGCTTCCCAGGCTGGCATTTAATTTCAATGCATGAGTTAACTTATTCATTTTATTATCTTACTGTCACAGCCTCCATTAGGATCGCCCCACCCATGGGCCTCCTCTAAGCATATAAACTATTAGAGCGATAAGAGCAATTAGGGTGAATTTCATAACATTTTCACACGACCTGTGGTGTCTACAGCTGTGCTTTGGCAACTGAAGCCGAACTGTGACAGCCGATGACCGCTGATGCACTACTTTTATAATCAGTAACTTATTTTCTCTGTTTCTCTCGAGTCCCACAGGCTCCGTCTCATGACCCATGACTTGTTTAGAGAGAATAATAGAGAGACGCAGAATCAGAGATGGGGGTGGGGCAATTATGAGAGATATGTTCTACAAATAATCACTTATATTGCATTACTTTTCATCCCTGAAATTTTCTTTAACCTCAAAAGTGGGAAAAACTCTGAAATGGCAATAACAAATAATGAGAAAGCAGGGTAGTCTGCATTGTATTTGCATTTCTTAGTTTCATTCCCTATTGCAAAATTTCTTAGGCAAATGTGTTTTGAAAGTTGAAATGAATATGTACTTTAAAATGATGGGAGTTATGTTTTTTTTTTTTTTGTGGTGCCAGGGATCGAACACAGGCCCTTGTGCTTGCAAGGCAAGCACTCTAATCACTAAGCTAAATCCCCAGCCCCGGGAGTTATGTTTTTAATAGAATAAGTACTGAACTGAGAACCAGAAGATCTGGTTTTGAATGATCTCGACCCAACCATTAACTTGCTTTAGTTTCTTCACTTATATAATGAAGTATACTATCTGTTGGTGCAATATAGTCACACAATGGAGTATTATTCAGTCATGAAAACAATGGAGTACTGACACCTCCTACAACATAGAATATGAAGACATTATGTTGAGTGAAAGAAGCCAGATACAAAAGACCACATAGTGTATGATTCCATCTTTATGAAATGTACAAAATAGCTAATTCTATAAAGACAGATAGTAGATTAGCTAATGAGTATAGGATTTATGTCTGGGGTAATGAAAATATTCTAAAATTGTGGTGATAGTTGTATTCAAAATTATTAATATACTAAAAATCATTTCCTGGTACATTTTATTTATTTTTCATGCTTTTAAAAAATTTATCCATTTTTTGTGGTTCTGGGGATCAAATCCATGTCCTCAGGCATGGTAGGCAAGCACTCTACCAGTGAGGTACACTTCCAGCTTTATTATACTTTAAATAGGTAAATTGCGTATATGTAAATTGTGTTTATGTGAATTATATCTCAATAAAACTAATGTGAAAGCTTAACATGGTGGTCCACGCCCATCATCCGAGCACTCTGGGAGGTTGAAGCAGGAGAACTGCAAGTTTGAGCCCAGCCTAGGCAATTGAGCAAGACCCTATCTCAAAATAGAAACTAAAAATAAAAAGGGCTAGGGATATATTTCAGTGCAAAGATTCTGGGTTCAATCCCCAGTACCGCAAGAAACAAAAACAAAAAGTACCTGATATTTAAAAAGAAAAAAAAATGACCCAGATGTAGTGGCACATTCTTGTAATCCCAGCTCTTGGGAGGCTGAGGTAGGAGGATTGCAAGTTCAAGGCCACCCTGGACTACGTAGTGAGTTCAAGTCCAGGCTGGACTACCCAGTGAGACCCTGTCTCAAAAAGAAAAAAAAAAAAAAGCATGTGATTTCTACCTAGCTTAGATACTTTGTGAGCCTCAAATAACTTCGAGGTTTTCACAAATAAGAAAACCATTTCAAACTATAGAATGATAACTGTTTTTAGACTTTGCTATTTCCTTAAATTACAGGCTGATATACTAAAAGAACTTCCCAGTGACATTTCTATAGATCTGAGATATAGAGATGCTTACCAATGTGAGAGGAAAAGGAGCAGTTTAAAATTTCATGACCATGGAGCTGGGTGGGGTGGCTCATACCCATAATCCCAGTTCTCCTGGGAGGCTGAGGCAGAAGCATCACAGTTCAAGACTATTCTGGCCAATTTAGTGACTTAATGAGATCTCTCTCTCTCTCTCTCAAAAAAAAAAAAAAGAGGTAAGGGGCTGGGAGTGTAGCTCAGGGTGAAGACCCTGAGTTCAATCCCCAAAACTGCAGTAAATAAATAAATAAAACAGATAAAGTTCATTACCATGGCCAAGAGAGAACAACAACTACATTATAAACTTGAAATCAGGGGTTACTTCTGTTTTGGTCTCTGGAAATCCCAGTGCTTAGTACCAAGTCTGGCTAAATAAATGTGAATGAATGAGTGAGGAAGGAATCAATGAATGGTCAAACTAATGAACTAAGCATCACTGAATGAAAATGATGAGACTTTTTTTCACCCAACCAACAAACTATTTCAGTAGCTGACACTCTCAGCTTCTTGCTTTGATGCTGACAGTGCCTACATGCTGCACAACATGGTGGTTCTTATTTTTTCCTTAAGGTTGCAAGGGAGCCATTCTACTCTGTAAGACTGTATCAGTGGCGTGGCTGAGACTCCCCGCTCTTCTGTCAGTTATGATGAGCCAGGAGAGGGATGAAGGCATCCCGAGCCCGGTCTAGCCACGCTGGGAGCACGGAGGGACCAGGACAAGGGCAGAGCATTCCTAAAGTGGCTTGGAATTAAGGCAGTGATTTTGTGTGGTCCTCGCATTCTAAGTCACTGTGATGAGGATGGGAATTATTTGCTTTGGGGAGAAGCAACTACTCTCTATTTCTGCATTTTATCAGTCTGTGGGGAAAGATTTGTGGGTCTGGACCCAAGCAGTGCTGGTCATAACCTTTTCTATTTTTTTTTATTAGTACATGTTTGCAGTATATAATGATTACATTTATCACGGGGATGATATTATATATATGAGAGAGTTTAAATATGAGACTTTATATATACAGGACAGAGTTTCTCACACAAAAGAAACCATGTGATATTTAAGTTTGTATGTCTGACCTATTTCACTTAACATTATGGTCTCAAGTTGCATCCATTTACCTACAAATGCCTCAAGTTTATCTTTTTGGCAGAGTAGTACTCCACTGTGTATAAATACCACATTTTCTTTATCCATTCATCCATTGATGGCATATAGGCCATTCCCTAGATTTAGTTATTATGAACTGTGTTGCTCTAAACAGGGTATGCATGTGTCCCTGTAATATGATGACTTTAACTCTTTCAGGAAGATACATAGAAGGAGAATAGCTGGATCAAATGGAATCCTATCATAACCTCGAAAGATGCAATCTTTATGTCATAATCCCAAATGTTGAAACCCTGAAAGGCCAAATTCCCTAGTCTAAAATTAATAAAAAAAAATTACAATCCCCAAGGATTAAAATCCTGAAAGCCAGAATGCTCCACGTCACAATTCCCATTGTGGGAAAAATAAAAAAGCTTCATTAAAGGAGTAGAAAGCCAGATTCTGAGGGGGATGAGTGTGTTCTCATGTTAGGCAAAGCGAATGCTCAGAGGCCTGATCTGCCATCTGTGTGAGTCGCCGCTCTCCCTGGGCTGGGCTGTGGAGGACAAATGCCCAAGGTGAAGTGGTGTCCCGTAGACCTGGGCAGTTTCTTCCTCCTCAGGCTTTCAGCCACAGAGTGTTACAGCATCTACTTCCCTGGTTCAGAGCTCTCTGGGCTGAGATCCTTGGGCAACTGCATTTTTTAAAATTAAAAAACATTTGTTTTCTTTTTACTTTTCATTGCTGAGGATAGGACCCAGGGCCTCACAGATGCCGGGCGAGTGCTCTACCATTGAGCCACACTCCCAGCCCCCTACTATGTTTTTGATCATGTCAGTCAAGAGACTTAGCTTGTCCTGAATGCTATTTCAGAAAACTGCAGTTATAAAGCCAAGTGCACACAATTAACAACTGCAGTGATATGTGTTACGCGTTTTACTTTTTCACCTATTTATGAATATGGCTCCTCTCATCACTGTTAAATTGTGTCAGGGTTCTTAGTATACCTGAATGTTTATGCTTACAAAAATATTTTATTCTATAAAGTGGCCTACAAAGTATTTTGTCATATTTTTAATATGTCTCAAATAATCCTCTTTTAAAAATGTAAATAAACCCAGCCTTGGTAGTACACAGCAGTAATCTTTGCCACTTGGGAGACTGAGACAGGAAAATCAAAAGTTTGAGGCCCTGTCTCAAAATAAAAAAGGCCTGCGATGTAGTTTTGTAGTACAAAGCTTGTCTAGCCTTCGTGAGGCCCTGGGTTCAATCGCAGGAAGTGGGTTGGCTAGGGAAGGGAAGATAAATAAATGTTTTAAAAAGAATTTTTTAAAAAATATTTTTTCCAGAATTATTTTTGGGATTTTGATCTTTCAGGATTTTTTTAGGGATTTTTACCTTTTGGGATTTTAAGTTTAGATTTATGTAATTCCGGGTTGTGTCTTTGAAGATTATAGCCCAAACTGAAACCCAAATTGACATGGAGGCAAACCAGACCACATACAGCTGAACCCAGGAGGAGACTCGGCTGGGTGTAGTGCAAGCCCAGCACTCAGAAGGCCGAGGCAGGAGGATCACAACTGAGTTTGAGACCGGCCAGGGGTACATGGTGAGTTCACAGCCAGCCCAAACTACACAATGAGACCTTGTCACAAAAACAAATCAAAACACCAAAAAAAAGTAGGGTAGGACTACTCTAAAGAGACCCCCTCTCGTCCCACTATAGATTCTGGCGATTCCCCTCTCATTTCATTTACTTTTCTTTTCTTTTTTTTTACTTTTTATCATCCAAATACTGTAATCAGAACTCCTCTGAAGGATCAGTCAGGTATGTGACAGCTATGAGAAGTAGTTGAAGAATTTTGAATTCCGGACTCTCAGAGCAGAGCTACTTATTCAAAGCCTGGAAATTTCCATTTAGGAAATAATTCTAGCTTAAAAGAGATTTTCTCCTGACAGGGAACTGGGGTCGAAATTAGTCAAGAAAAAGATCTAGAACATCCAGTAAGTTTGGACAAGTGTAGTTTAACTAAATGTCAGAGGGGCCTCCCGGATGGACAAACTCCAGATTGCCTGGTTTATACTCAGACAGGAAGCCCTCCCTGTGCAGGAGATGACGGCGGCACTGGCAGCAGAAGCCTAATCCAGGGAGGGACTTACCTTCACCTCTCATTTTCTTCCTGTACCTCCTCCCTTAACTTGGACATGGCCATGTCCTGGAGCTAAACAGCACCAAACTTCAAACTTCTCAGCAGAGAACTACTTGCCTAAGGGAACTGTATGGAGCACATCAAGTAGATGATCTTTCCATCCCCGCCCCCACATATTTTTTCCAAAGAAAGATACTGTAAAGTACAGGAAGCCAACAAAGGAACAAATAAACACAAACTGCTGGTAAAACTAGCTCTCACAGAATCAAATCTATCTCCCAATTTCTAGTTCCTTATGTTGGATAAACACCTTACAGTGTGTTTGGCTATGGCTTTGGTTATTCTACTTTTTTTTTTTTTTTTTTTTGGTGGTGCCGGGGATCGAACTCAGGACCTTGTGCTTACAAGGCAAGCACTCTAATCACTGAGCTAAATCCCCAGCCGGTTATTCTACTTTTGATGCCATCTATTTAGATTATAAATCTGTGATGCTGGGAGGGCGGCAGATTGAGGGCTGCTGCAGTCTGGACTGCAGAGTCAGGCAGAATGAGACTGACCAGGCTCTGCGTGCACTTGCTGTGTGAGCTGGGCAGGCAGCTTTCTCATTTTCCTCCCTCACATGCTCAGATCCGAGCGAGGACCCGAGGAGATTATAATCCCATCCCTGGTCCCGTCTGTATCCTTCTGTCTAGATAAGCAATTCTGTTTGTTTCTGCTCCTTCTCTGTTGGAATACTGCCCCGACCGCACCATGTAAGGAAGTTGGTGCAGCCTCCAGAGTTTCGTCGTGCAAATACAAACAGATTGGATACGTATGCATAGTCTTTGCCTCCTTGCTTACGTAATAGGCGCATAGGACTGGTCTGTACCTTGTTTTCCCATCTAATCTATCTTGGAAATCTTTCATATCACTACAAGGAGAGCTTCCTCATTCTTTTTTTTTTTTTTAACAGAAGCATGAGATTCATTGTGTAGCTGTAGCACAGTTTATTTAACTATCCTTTACGGGGGCGGGAGGCATTTGGATGATTTCCAAACTTAGTTTGTAACAAATACAGTTGCAGTGATAACCCTTTGATAAATAGTGTCATTTATGTGTGTGAGCATATCTACAGTTGATTCTTTTGAAATTCTAAAAAATAGCTCTTAGCTGGGTGTACAGGCACTGCACGCCTATGGTCCTAGCCCTTGGGAGGCTGAGGCAGGAGGATCGTCTTCAGTTCAAGGGCAGCCTCAGCTACATAGTGAGTCCAAGTCCTGCCTGAACTACATAGCGAGACTCTATCTCAAGAAACAAAAAATAAAACAAAAATTAAAGTTCTATTGACATAAAAACTCACTGCGTTTGTAATTTTGATTTTTGCCCAGTTGCCCTTCAGAGGAGTGCTGTCAGTTTGCACTCCCCAGCAAGGTATGGGGTGAGCATTAAACACTTAGATGTAGGTGTTTCCACAGGGTGGGGTTGCAGGGCCCAAAGAAGATTCTGACTTTTCTTTAAAATTGGAAGTTTTAAATATTGTAAGTTAAAATTTTTTTGGCATATGGACATATTCTTATGGTGATATATTTCAAGCAGTGGAAATACCTGGTTGGAATTTAAAGTTCTCCATGGTCAACACTTCTTCCCTCCATGCAATCGCTGCCCTCCCATGCTGTAAATTGATGTGCCAGTTAGGAGTCATCAAGTGGGGTAACCATTTCTCAGTGCCCACCTTCCTTGAGATCACTAAAGATGTCTTCCCAAGATTCTTTCTTCCTTTGCTTCCCTGACACAGACCTTTTTTGGCTTCTCTGATATTTTTCTGGTCCTTTCCTAATCTCTTCTGGCTTCTCTTTCTTCTCGTGCCTGGAAAAACAGGCCTAATGACAGGCGGTATTTACTGAAGGCCAGTGATGCATAAGAACAACAGGACCCCAAACCACAAAGAGCAGACGGTCTGGGGCTGCAGCAGACTATTTGCTGTGTGGCAGTGACAATTCCCTGTCTTTAAGTGCATTTGTTTATAAAGGCTGCCATAACAGTATACCACAGGCTGGGTGACCCAAACAACAGAAATTCATTTTCTTGCAGTTCTGGAAGCTAGAGGTCCATCCAAGGTCAAGGCATTTGCAGGACTGGTTTCTTCTAAAGCCTCTCCCCTTGGCCCACAGACGTCTTCTTGGACCCATGACTGTCAGCCCTCTCTGTATCTGTTAGCGTCCTGATCTCCTTCCCCCTCTAATGGCAACCTGAGCATACTGGATTAAGGCTCACCCTAATGAGCTCGTTTTGATTTAATTAGAAGGAACTAGGAACAAGAGGGTGATGAAGATGTTTCAGAAGATGACATGGAAAGTAGAGACAGAACAAAGGCTTCTTCCAGAAAATGCTATGAGACAATGCTGTGTGGGTCCGTAATTTATTTTTGCAGTGCTGGCGACTAAACTCGGCATCATACCTGCTAGGCAAGCGCTCTACCACTGAGTCACGCGCTAAGCCCCGCTATGTGTCCATAACTGACCACAGATAAATCCTAGTTATTTTATGCCTGCCTTAATTTTATGAGTTTAACAAAAAAGAGTGGTGATTTCTTTTGGTTTGAAGTAAAATGTGACTTGTATATTGCACAGTTCAGTTGAGATTGTTGTTTGAATATTCATTTAGAAAGTCAAAGTGCTAGTAAAAAAGAAAAGTAAAATATGGCTTAAGAACAAGATGGTATTTTAAGTAAATCTTTAGTTTTGGAAAAATCTAGTGCCCAGCAATGAGATTTGTGTGTTTGTTTAGTAATAAACTGTTTCAAGTCTGAGCTGAAAAATTACATTTCCTAAGTGTTATAGTTTATCTCTAGATTTTCCCCCAAAACCTCAGGCACTCATAGATGGGGCTTTTGGGAATGACTAGATCACGGGGCATGATACTCATCAGTGGATTAGTCTGTTGATGAGGTTATAGCTAAATGTGATTTTGGGAGGTGAAGCCTGGTCCGAGGAGGTAGGTCACTGGGGGCGTGGCCTACAAGGGTCTCTCTCCTTTCCTCCTCCCTTGATCTCTGTGTTTCCTGCTGCCATGCACTTTGGATTCAGTATGACAACCTCAATCCGCAAGACTCACACACCTTCTCTAAGATGCTCTCCTTGGTACTCTCCAAGTTAGCCATGCCCTACATAATTTACACCCAAGTCTGTGACTGTTCTTGGGTTGTCTGTAACTACAGTCTCCGGTACTTAACTAGTTTGTAAGTGTTAAAATGGGATGTTTAATGGGGCTTCTTCTCTCTTCTTGTATACTAAGGTTAATCACCATTGTCTGTTATCTAACTAGAATTGGCTAGATGGGTAGTTGATGTGATTCAACTTTCCCAAGACATTTGGGTGACAGAGTCTATGTTCTGTCTGACCCTAGGGTGTGAAGTCACAGCGTGGTGTTGCTCATCTTGCAAAGGCGGTAGCAAAGGTATAAGGGGCTCAATTGTGCTCCCTGCCACCAAAAGCATATGAGCTTATGTTAAAGTCCCAAATCCTAGAGCCTCAGGATGTGACTGAATGTGGAGGCCGGCTCTTTAAAGAGAATATTGTGCTAAAAGGAGGTCACTGGGCTGTGCCCTAACCCACATGACTGGCAGAGTTACAGGACACTGACAGGTACAGAAGGAGGTGGGAAGCCATTTGCAAACCAAGGACAGAGGCTTCAGAAGAAATCACCTTGATTTTGAACTTCCCAGTCTCTACCTGTTAGGAAATAAATGTCTGTTGTTTAAACTACCCAGGCTGTGGTATTTGGTAATGGCAACTCTAGCAAACTAATACAAAGGGTTGTGCCATTTCCTTACAGTAAGTCAAGAAAAGACTGATTTCAGAAAATAATTGTGTTCAGAAAATATGAATAGAAAGGGCCCCTCTCAGCTGACAGTGGTGATGCTTGCCTCTAATCGCAGCACTCTGGTAGACTGAGGCAGGAGGATTGCAAATCTGAGTCCAGCATGGGCAACTTCAGTGACTTAATGAGACCCTGCCTTGAAAAATAAAAAGGGATAGGGATGCAGCTCAGTGCGAAGGCCCTGGGTTCAATTCTCAATACCGGGGGGAAAAGGGCCAGCTCAAGGCGCCTGTGCTAGGAACTCCTTCTCTATTCTGAGAGAGGAGTGTGGCAGGTGAAGTAGAAGGGAGCTAATTCACTGTGGTCACAGATGGCTGGCTCTGGCTTGTGCAGCTACCGTGGAAGGGCTGACCCAGGGCCAACCACACCCTGCCAGGATCGCAGTGGGCACTTAAGAAAGAGAAAGAGAGACAGAGAGAAAAGTGGTGGCGGGAGGGATGGACACAGAATCAGGTTTGAGTGTATAATGTAAAAAGCATCCTGCTAACACATACGCTTGGGACATCACAATGATATGCCTACAGGGGCCATGACCATATTTTCGACTCAGAATCATTTCCGAGGGATTGGGGATTTAGGTCAGTGGTAGAGTGCTTGCTTAGCAAGTGTAAGGCCCTGAGTTTGATCCCCAGCACCCACCCCCGAAAAGACATAAAAGTCATTTCCGTGACTTTAACAGAGCCCTTTGCTGGGTTGTAAGGAGTCTGAAGATCTCGGCAGCCATTCTTGTTCCAACATGTAGAAATAGCTTGCTCTCAATTAGCTGTCTTGTTAAAAGGATTCACAGGGATACCTATTATTAGTGTGTATTATTTTTCTTAATGCTTCAGACACTTTGGCATTTATTTTACTGTTGCTATAGAAACCCAGGTCTGTAATAAGCAGCTCTTTTAATTCTGACAATTAGGCTTATATAAAAGAATATTTTAATGAGGTGAAGAATTTGGAGAGCCCAGCCAGAGGTCTGGCAGAAGAACCTTGTTCTCGAAACAGTTACAAAATTAGCTTCCACTGTCCTTTGTCAGAACTGTCTTCTTTGACAACTGCGGCACATTCATTAGTCAGATCTCCCTGAGAATCTATGGTTTTTACATAAAGATTCCAGGTTTGCTTATTTCTTAGAAAATGAAGTTTTGTCCACCCCAGTCTGTCTTACACCTGGACTGCTCTCTTGTTACAGGGAGATGCAATTTCTCTTTTATGCTATCAATCGGAAAGACTGGTTTACCTTTAAGCCCCATAGACCATAAAAGTCCCTCTAAATCAGTCAATAAAAAATAATCACACCTTTCTATATTATGAGATATTCGGAAGCCATATATCTTGTCTTTCTTATATTCATTGCCTATAAAAAATATTTTGGAGGAATGTTTGTTAATTTAATAATTTTAGTTATAGATAGCAATTGCATATAGCACAAAAATCAAGATGCACCCAGTAAAATATTAGTTTCCCTTCTATCTCTGGCTACGGGTGAGAACCATTGTTACTGGTTTCCTTTGGACTCTTCCAAGACAGTCTGTGTGTACACACACACACACACACACACACACACACACACACTCAGTGGTAGCATATTATATATACAGTACTGTACTTGGCTTATCTTACTGCTTTGCATATTATTTTATTTCATTACATAAAGAGGTTCCTATGGGGTTGGGGATTTAGCTCATGCAGTAGAGCACTTGCCTAGCAAGCGCAAGGCCCTGAGTTTGATCCCCATCGCCCCCCCAAAAAAAGAGGTTCTCCACTCTTTACAAAAGCTTTTCCCTGTAATTATTTAGCAGGCGTGTACTGAGTGCTCTAGGGGTCATGTAAGGTTCTACCAAGGACCACAAAACCCCACTCTTGGGAGCCCTCTTGAGAACCGAGTGCTGCTCAGTGCACAGTCAGATGGAAGGACAGCAGCATGCACAAGAGGGATTCCAGCTTTGCTCAGATAGGTCACCAAACGGTTCCACAGCAAGGTGCTTGAGTAGCATCTTTTTATTTATTTATGTGGTACTGGGGCTTTAACCCAGGGCCTTTGCACAGAGCTACATCCCCAGCCCTCTTTTGTTATTTTGAGGCAGCGTCTATGATGCCAGGCTGGGCTCAAACTTATGATCCTCTTGCCTCAGCCTCCCAGAGTGCTGGCTTTACAGGATACAACACCATCCCCATTCGGCCTGAGCAGCATCTCGAGGGCTATGCCAGGGACCTCTGTGTATACAAGGAAAACAAGTTCATTTCAGGCAGAGGGAACAGTAAGTCCCAAGTCCTGTAGTTCAGAATCAGCATGGTGTTTTGGGAAAATGAAAGTGGTTTGTTATGGCTAGAGAATAGAGTAGGGGTATGTGTGTGTGTGTGTGTGTGTGTGTGTGTGTATGTGTGTATGTGTGTGTAAATTAGACTAGATCAGTAGTACTCGAACTTTTCAACTGCAACTTACAGTGTTAAATACATTTTGCATCACTACACAGTGTATGTGTGCAAGTGTGTGTGTGCACCACAAGCATATAAAGCAGAAACAAAATTCCATGAAACAACACACCTACTCAACTTTGGGTTTTTAACTAAACTCCATCCTACTTCTTTTTCTAAATCCTAGTCATGACTCACAAAATTGGTTTTGCAAACCACTAATAGGCACTATCTGCAAGTTGGAAAACTCTGGATTACGTTGTGTTTGAAGACTGATATTCTATAACTTAGTCAGGCTTTCCTTGGTCTAGAAGACCAAGACTACTTTTAAATTTAGAATGTCTTGACAGGAGTCTTGAAGCTTATTTGGATATTCATTCAGAAGTATGTATTCAGTACTTACAATGTCTTAGACACTATGCTGAGTGCTAGAGATACAGAGGCAACAGAAAGCAAAACTCGGCCTCTACACTCATAAAACCAACAACTGAGGTCCCAGATACATTATTTGCTGCAATAATTTTAATGTGCACATTTTAATCTCAAAATAAAGTGTGATCTTTATAAAAATTCAAACTATATAAAAGAAGGTAACATAGTAATAAGTGAAGCAAAAAATACCCTTGTATCTTTGTGCATAAAGTTTATTTCATTAGGATAGGAAGTCTAAACTTCTGCTTGAATTTCTGACCTCTTGGGAAATATTTTGGGCCGTGTGACTCAGTTTCCCAGAGCCTGATCACCCCACCGGAGAGAGCTAGTCTAATCAATCGGACCCAAACCTTTGGTGCCTCGATGATGCCATATTTCAATGCGTCCCTTCTGTGACAGGAGAGCTTTGAGGTGACTGAGGGCGCCCAGCAGTGTTTTGCTGTGACGCTACCTCATCCCTTTTGCCACATTTGCCCAGAGGCTTTTTGCCTGAGACCTTTAAGGCTGTCCAAGGGCAGACAAAGATTCTTGAATCCTTCCTAAACTTCTACTTCAGTTTGGCTGTGAAGGGCTGGCCTCTGAACCTCTGAACAGCATAAGCAAGTTGGATACAGCCACATGTTGAGGGAGAAGATTTGACTTGTTATTTGCGGTCTATCCAACAGATACTCCACGAGCACCTGCAGATTGCAGACTTCTGTGTAGGGAGTCTGGGGGCCTCAGGGTTGAATAAAGTCCTGCTAACATAGTGAACCGGAGCTAGAGTAGCTGGAACATCATAAGCCTGGTCAGGTGTTCTCTGGAGAGGCAGAGCATTTATAGCCACTGTGTCTGCCCAGGCTTAGTCATACCTGGGTCACATTAACCTGCCCTTTTTTAGTTGGAAAGAAGTTTGAAGACAATAAAAAGAGGTTTTGGGAACTCCAACAATTGTTAAATTATGTGGAGTGAAATGCTGTGTCTGACTTTGAGTGGTTTTATATTTCCAGCACATTTGGCTATATTTGGTTCCTGATGTATTCATAAGATGTTTCTGATTTTTTTGTTTTGTTTTCTGATACAAGGTCTCACTATATAGCCAGGCTGGCCTCAAACTCATAGACAGCCTCCTGCCTCAGCCTCCCAAATTCTGGGATTACAGGTGTGTGCCACCTGGCTTGTTCTGTATTTTTTGACACATCTGATAAAAATTAATTTTGATATTGTTCTCTGTAATTCATTTTCTCTTCAGGCCAAGACAGATCACAGCATCATTTGTTAAAGAAGTGCCATGAGTGCCTGAGGGCAGTGTTACGGTTTTGATGGAGAATTTCTGCCCGAAGCCTGCTGGGCTCAGAAGGTGACAGATCATGGAAGTGCCGCACTCATCGGTGCTCCATCTCCCAGTGAGTCCAGCGGGGAGTGTGTTGTTGGCAGAGGGGCCTGGTCAGAAGTGGCCTGACTGGGAAGGGTGCACCTGGCTCCCTGGCTCCTCTCTTCTTTCTCTTGCTTCCTGACCGCCATGAGGTGAGTGGCTTCCCTCAGACCTTTCCACCATGCCTTTCCTGCCTTGGAGTCAGCCAGCCGTGGGCTGGAAACATCCACTAAAATAAACCTCTCCATCTTTAACCTGTGTGTGTCGGGGATTGTGTCTCAGTGGCAAAGAAAGTGACTGAGACAGGCAGGAACTGAGTCTCACCTTTCTCCTGCACAACAACCGGCTGTAGGAGTCCAATTCAGAAAAGTTAATTTATTGAGCATATACGAGGCAAACTTAAGCCCTGTATCCAACTAATCATCTGGTAGGGATGAAGGGCCAAGAAGATAGACAACTAAAATTAGAAGCAGGGGCTGGGAATGTAGCTCACTGGTGGAGTACATGCTGGACACGTGTGGGGTCCTAGGCTCAAACCTCGGCAGTATGAAAAGGGAGAGGAAGCGTTTAATAAGTGCCACCAGGAGACACAGGCTCTGGGATGATCCTACTTGGTTTGAGAGGTAAGTAAAATAATTTTTCAGTAAATTAAATTTAAATTGGATCTGGAATGATGATTAGGATTTCAACAGTACTTAGTATTATTAAGCACCCACTATACATCTAACAGAAGGCTTATGAGACTGAGGTAGGAATAGGGCGTGGCTAAGGCTGGCTGGCAAGGGAAAATGACCTGGGGGCATGGCCTGGACCTGACATCAGCCCAGGGGGAGTGGCTTGGACCTGACGTCATCCTGAGGTGTGATTTTCAAGCACCACCCCTCACGTGAACTGAAGGGAGTTCTGGGAAGTTTCCAGGAGAACTCCATTGGATAAATAGTAGCAATACCAGAAGCAAGCCAGCCTTCTTCTCTATTGCACCACCAGGAAGGAGCTCTCCTTTTTCTCTCCCATGGAAGACGATGGCTGCATCCCCAGCACCACTGCTACCATGCCTGTCTCACGGTAACCCCTGCCGTGCCTTATAGGCCCAGTACACATTTTGCTGTATCTATTGTTATGCTCAACTTTCCTTTTCTTCTTTTCTCTATACTTTTAAATAAAACTTTAGAACTGCTTTTTGTCCCCCTCATTCAGTTCTTTGCTTGAGGAGGGGAAGAACCCAGGAATATCGGAACCCATCCAATAACAAGACCACAAGGGGATAAACCACATGTCTTCACCCAGACCCTTTGCAGGGCAAGTAAGCAAAACCAGGTCCTGCAGACTCACGCCCAGGAGGCGCTTGATGGTTTCATGCAGATGATTGGTCCAGGAGATGGTAGTGGCAGGCAGAGCGGGTCTGGGGACTCATGGCTCCCTCTCTCCCTCTCTATTGAAAGCCCCCTGCCCCCACTGCCCTGCCTCGGCACCTTCCTTCCCTCAGCCCATCCCTCCACTCTTCTGTAACTACTCTTTCTCAACTGCATCTTTCCTATCACCAGTAACTATTCAACTGACTCTTCTTACAAAAGAAAAATCTCACCTCATTAGCCTTCTCTAGCCACTGCTTCTATTTCATTCCTCTTCAAGGCCACACTCAGCCACATTTTCTCCTCTTTCTTACTCTTCAGCCCACTGCACTTGGCTTCTACTGCTTTCTTCCCCTTGGGAGTCCTTGCTGAGGTCATTATTCACCTTCCTTAGCCTGCTTAACTACTTTCTCCTGCAGACGTTCTTTTCCCCTGGATTCCACAACGCCATGCTCTCTTCCCTTCTCCCAGGCTCTTTGGCCATTGAATTCTTTATTGTAATAAAATACACATATCATAAATTTGTGATTTTAAGTATACAATTCAGAGCCATTAAATACATTCATGATGTTTAATTGGGCTCTTAGTGTTTTCTTCGGTTTCTTTCAAAGCTGTAAGCTCCATGAAGGAGAGAGGAGAGTTGGCCCCACTCACCACTATAGCCACCACACTGTCCCCGATTCTGTGTTCCCTGTGTATTTGTTGAGTAAATGAATAGAGAACTGGTTGATCTCCATATGCCCCTACCGATTCATTCCCTACTTCTCTGCAGAGGGAAGTTCCTGCACGCCTGACTCCCTGCCAGGCTGGCTTCTGACAGGTCAGGGGAGGGAGGCTCATGGGACAAGAGGAGAGGGAAGTGGTCTCCTAGCTGCTTCCCTCCATAACTGTATCGCCCTCCTAACCTGTCTCAGCCTGGGCTGCCCACAACATTTGGGTCCTAAGCGAGATCATGGCTTCCCAGTGTTGCTATTCTCTGAGTGTCTCACCAATATTTTTAAAATTCTTAATCCTACAGGTAGAATTGATCAATAATAGAGACCAGTTATAAGACAGATAGTGAGGGCATGTGCCAGGGGAAGACAGAAAAGAAAAATGGGGACAAATACACTATAAACAAGCCCTACAGAGTCTGGCCATTGATTCCATGTAAAAATGACATGCTTGCGGAGGGAGGAACTGTATTTCATTCATTCTTTAACCCCAATGCCTTGTCCTTAGTAAATACTCAAGAAATGCTGGTGGAATGATTTATGGGAGGAGTCAAAGATGACTCCAAGGTTCAAGGCTGGATGATTCCCCTTTTATTTTTATTTCACTTTTTGTAGTTCTGAGGATTGAACCTGGGGCCTTTACACTGAGCTATATCCCCTGTCCTTTTAAATTTTTTTAGTGTGAGACAAATTCTCCCTGAGTCTAAATTGCCCAGGTTGGGCTCAAACTTGCGATCTTCCTGTCTCAGCTTCACAGGGGCTGGGATTACAAGCAGGAGCCACAACACTTGGCAAAACACTTGGCACAATACAACCCTTTGTAAAGAGAAGTGGTATCAGGTTAACATGTGAGTAGAAATTACAGTCACAGTAACAATGACACAAAACATAATAGAAGAAATAGGATTTTTAGGCCCAGATGGCTCTAACTCCCAACATTCCCACCCAATCTTAGTTGAATGACTTGACATCTCTCTTTCAGGTCAAGTTTCTTTCCCTGTCAAACGAGAGTAAAAATCCCCCATAGTGTTGCTGTGAGGAATACTCGAGATTATATATGCAGAGCCTGTACTCACTCTGAGACTCCTACCCACTAGACGTCTTGAGATGTGACACAGAGACCAAGTGACATTAGGATCTGTTCCCAGGGGTTTCCTTTGAGGTTAATTTCTTACAACCACAAAAACAAGCTAGTAGTTCCTGTGTCTGGATGATCCAAGCCTGAAGTGTTCATTGAGTCTGTTAGTGTGCCTCGCCTGTCA
The DNA here is from genome assembly GCA_004026905.1 of Hystrix cristata. NCBI lineage: Eukaryota > Metazoa > Chordata > Mammalia > Rodentia > Hystricidae > Hystrix > Hystrix cristata. The sequence continues at coordinate 5,014 of PVJO010007354.1, read as the reverse complement.
CACCTGCTATATAGCACTGCAGATCTGAAAACCCTTCCCCCACCTGCCTTTCATGGACTCCTGGGAAGTTACAACCTGTCAGTAGATTGTGTCTTATCCTTTAGGCCTCTGCACTGCTCAAGGTAGGAGTGATGCCATGCACCTTCTTCCTTTTATTGTGCCTGTATTTAAGCACTTAAGCAAGACCATTAGGAATACATTAACCCTGGAGTAAGGGTAGAATTCAGACTGAACCCTCCTTCCGTCTTTGATGTACTCTTTGTATCTTTGTCTCTCCTATTCTCTAAATGCCATTAGGGTAATTCCTCTTGGTCTCAAAGACATAATTTCCCCACTCCAACATGGACAGCTGGCTTCAAGTTTCAGTCCATTAGGAGGTACCCAAAATGACCATCTCTGACACTCTACTGGATTCGCTGGACAACTACAGCAGGGGACAGTGCTTTTTCAGGAACTGGGCCGAGAAGAGAAAGAAGTTCCCTTTCAGGATATTTATAATTCCAATAATGACCTCTGGTGACCTCCATCCCAGAAGTAACTTCCTTTCTAACTCATGAGAATTGATTTTCCTGTTGTTAGTTAGTTGACAATTCTTTCCCCTTTAAGATGTCTGTGTAACACTTAACCCTCAAAGAATCTGAGTGTCTCAGGTTTTATTTTAGGCCTCCAGTCCTAGGTGTACAAAGACACTAGTTTATTGTCATGCCTTCACCTCCTGAGTGATGAGATTATAGGTGTACACCACGATGCCTAGCTAATACAAAAAAAAAAAAATAAGGTTTAAAAACTTGTGCTGTTTTGATTGTTTACATTTTAATGTATTAATGCTCTAATAACAAAACACACACATACACACACACACAATAGTTGTGCCAGTCAGAAGATAGTTAAAAGATACAATTTTAGCTGGAAATTTAGCTCAGTGGTAGAGTGCTTGCCTAGCAAGCACAAGGCCTTGAGTTCGATCCTTGGCACCACACCCCCATAAAAAGATTCAATTTTAAAATTCCAACGTATACTAAGGTGATGTAGTTTAGTCATGGATCTCAATTTTAAATTTGGCTGGGGGAGGGAGTGTCTTCTTTCAATCTTGCCAGAGAATCTTTGTGTTAAGAGCCTAAATTCAGTCCTTTATAAATTCTGAGGCCTGGAGTAGATGGTCTTTCAGGTCTGTGCTCTCTTATCCTCCCCCTCTCCCTCACCAGAAGCTGAGACTATTTGGTTATTATTGGGAGGGTAGCCACGTGTGGTAGAGCATGCCTGTAATCCTGGCTACTCAGGAGGCCTGAAGCAGAAGGATCACGGTTGAGGTCAGCCTGGACTAATTGAAAGGGTTTCCGATCCCCTACAGAGGGAAAATTGGCCAAGTATATTATTATTTAATAATAAAGAACTGTGTAAAGAAACATCTGAAGCTGGGCATAATCCCCTAAGCCCAGCATTCTGGGAGGCTGAGGGAGGAGGACTGCAAGATCAAGCCCAGCATGGACAACTTTGTGACTTAGCAAGAACCTGCCTCAAAACAAAACAAAACCAAACCACAAAAAAATCCCCTTGAATCATCTCAGCATGGATAAGAACAAGAAAAGACAGATTCTAAGGCCAGTTTCTCCCTGGCTTGTTGAAGCCTAGGTTTTTCTTAGCTGATTTTTGTAGGTGTCTGTTTGATAAGTCTTGTTTTAGATCACAGGCTCCCCTCAACAGAATTCTATCCTGAGCTAGCACTAAAACAAGTAATTAGCTTTTGGCTGATGCCCATTTAAGTTGTTTGAAGATTTAAATTGGAAAATAATTTTCCACTTATGATATGGCTATGCTAACATTTATACATCTCTATTTGAAGATTTAGAAATGCCCGAACTCTGTGCTTGGAACAGAGAATCTTTGTTGACTAACCCTGTTAGTCAATATACCGTGTGAACATCCAGACATCAGTGCCTGTCACTCACCCAGATGACTGGCCTCTGCTGTGGGAACAGCAAGTCTCAATCATCTCAATCGTAGGGCAGAGACGCGAGGCCGAACCATCTATATGTAATTGGTAGCTGAAACCCCCTTTGTGTAGATGAATTGGCTGATCTGTGGCACTGATAAAACCAGATCAAGGTTGGATTTAGGTCGTCAGCCATCTCGCCCCAGGAGCTGCTGGGTCAGTGGGTCACAGGAGGGAGGGAGAGGAGGTGGTGCTGCAGGGATCCTCACAGCAGCAGAGAGGGCGAGAAATCTCCCTGTAAGCTCCTCTGCCTGGGCCAGCTGGGACAGAAAGAGGATTCACAGAGGTTAAGCAGCCCAGGTAGGAAGTTCAGCTTCTCGTCTTTGTAACAGAGAATCAGCCAACTGGAGATGTAATTTCAGCAGAGAAGGCAAAAGAGGGCAGAGAAAGAAGTGGTTAGAGAATAAAGGGTATTGACCAATATACTCCCTATTAAATGCAGAGGACGAGGTGGGGTTGTCGCTCAGTGATGGAGGCCCTGGCGCAAGTCCCAGCAAGCACCCTCCTCCCTGAAAGAGTACTCTTTTCTTTTCTTATCTTTCCTTTTCCTTCTCTACCTCTCCTCTCCTCTCCCCTGCTCCTCCTCTTCTCTCTCTCTCTCTCTCTCTCCCTCCCTCCCTCAGGTGTGGGAGATTGAACGTAGGAATATTCATTTTGAGTGTCAATTTCCTTTAATATCTTTAAAAGTTTATTAAACAAGTAATCACTAATGTTTCTTTAAAAGTTACTTATTTTTAAAAAGTACTTTTTTCTTCTGAACAAAATATAGAATGTCCTCCACCACCAAACACACTGTACTGAATTACTACAGTATTGCAAACTCCCCAGCACATAGATTAGAAGGCCCAAGTAGCCCACGAAAGAATCATTTCTTTTCTAAAAAATAAAATGGAATTGTACCTTTAAGAAACACAGTATTAAAGGATATATCTAATTGAAAAAAATCCTAAAGATAGAACTTTATCTTTTTTAAAATACTTTAAATACTAGCTTATCTAGTTGGGTGTTACTTCCTTGTACTGAAGTAATTCTAAATAATACAAACAGTAATACAAATGTAAGTTATAATCGTCTGGAATGTTAACTGTTTTTACTAAAACAATTGCATAATTGTTTTTCATTGTTTGCTTGCTTCTGCAACTGTAGACTAGATTATAATTTTTATGGGTTTTATGGACATGCATTGTGATTCAGAGAGAAGGATCTGAATTAAAATAAACTTCAAGTGGTACAAGCCTATAATCCTAGCACTCTGGAGTCTGAGGCAGGAGAGTCAGATTTTGAGGGTAGCCTGGACTACCTAGGGAGATCTTCTCTCAAAAAACAAAATAGGGGCTGGGGATTTAGCTCAGTGGTTAGAGTGCTTGCCTAGCAAGCCCAAGGCCCTGATGCCCAGCACAAAAAAACTCCACCAAAACATAAAAATACACTTCAAACTCTTTTCTAATTTATTTTTGTGGTACTGGGGATCAAACCATGGGATACTCTACCATTGAGCTACATCCATAGCCCTTTTTGTTTTTTGTTTTGAGTCAGGTTCTTGTTAAATTGCCTAGCCTACCTCAAATTTTGAATCTTTCTGCTTCAGCCTCCTAAGTAGCTGGGACTACAGCCATGTACCACTGCACTCAGTTGCTCTGTTCTAATTCTAAATTTAGGAGTCTGGTGATTGTAAGAGTTAGGAAATGTAGCAATATTTACAGTTTTTTTTTAAATTTTTTTATTATTTTTACCAAGAACATGTATTGGTACATTGTATACATAATGTTCATAATCAACATGGTTATTTTGTACCTGTACATGATACATCTTGGTTTTCCCCCCTTCCCCCCTTCCCCTCCCCTCCCTAGTTTTTTTCTTCATTTCTCTTCATCACCAAAAATGCAATGTGTTTCTTTTTTTATTTTATTACTATTTTTGTTTTGCAGACAGCATCTCACTGTGTAGCCCAGGCTGGCCTCAAACTTCTGGCGATTATCCTGCCTCAGCGTCCCAACACCCGCCGAGCTAAGAGGAATATGTTTCTAAGGAATTTGTAATTGTTCACTAACATACAGCTAGTTGTAATATAAGCTTAAATAATATCTGTGTTGCACAGAATGGGTTTCAGTCTCAAACTTGAATTAAAAATGAAGAATAATTCCTTTCAGAGTATCAAAAAAAATCCCGCTAGTGTTGAACTTCAGCAGTTTCAAATGAGGGGGAGGTGTCCGAGCTGTGACAGTAGGGCTTGCTTGGAGCAGATGGTGAGACGGAACTGGGGTGGCAAAGATTTCATGGGAGCATAAATGCCATGAAGACAGGAGGAGGCAGCAGACTTGGGCAGGGCAGCCCTGGGACCCACACAGACCTGACAAGATCTCTGTGCCCCGAGAGCAGTTGCACAGTAAAGGAGTCCTCTGTCCTCCCTTCCTCCATCACCCGCATGGCCGGGAGGGGTGGGGTCTCTGCCCCACACTGACACCGGGCCTGAGAACTGCGGGCAGAAGTTGCTGCCAGCCTTGGGAGACAGGTGCCGGCTGTACTTTCACCACACTTCCAGGGATTGTTCTCCCCCTTCCAGTCTCAAAACTCAAATCTCACCCACTTCCTTGCCCCTCACCTCCCTATCCTAAGAAAAGTTTAGGTTCCTCTCAGTTTGTTTTTTTTTTTTTTTTTTTTTTTTTTTTTGTGCTGGGGATCGAACTCAGGGCCTTGTGCTTGCAAGGCAAGCACTCTAATCACTGAGCTAAATCCCCAGCCCTTCCTCTCAGTTTGTTATACAGTTCAACACAATAGAGATGATTCTTCTTTTCCCTTGGAGTTTGGGAGTAATTTTCAAAGGTGGCCAGCAGGTATTTTCCATGGATATCAATATTTTCCTTTAAGAAGAGAAAATGGCAGCATGTGTGGTGATGTGTGCCTGTGAGCCTCGCACTCTGGGAATCTGAGGCAGGAGGAGTGCAAATTTGCAAGTTTGTGCCCAGCTTGAGCAATTTAGTGAAACTCTATCTCAGGGGAAAAAAAAAAAAAAAAAAAAAA